>CM037855.1:23584596-23622108 GCA_021234595.1 Delia radicum
TTTCTGATAAGGTCAAATTGTCCCTTTAAAATATAGTTATTTCTTAGCCATATTTGGTCCTTTGGGCTCGGTTATTTAATTGAAGAATCTTCTTCTATCTATTTTCTTCTATCTATATATATAAAACAGGATGTGTGTTTGTATGTAACGTATGGACTCCAAAACGGCAGGGCCGATTTTGATGAAATTTTCAGGGAACCTTCAGAATATTCAGGCGGGTGACACTGTGAAGTCTGATTTTTGATTTTCGGTATGTGGGCGGAGGGGCGAGGCAAAATCGAATTTTCATATTGTACCACCAATGACATATACATACATATATTTATTTTTTTTGCTTTTTTAATTTTATTTTATTTTTTTTGAAAGCCGTTGTCATGTTTTTCAAAACGAGATATCAAACTCTTAAATTGGTTATGTAGTTCCGAAGATATTTACAAAAAACCTATGTTAATCTTCAAGCTATGTTACACGAACACAACAGCCTCATCCGTCCATTCAAACAGCCCTAGACCATATGCCGACAGATGATTATACGGTTGTGATATGGGCTGACAAGACACCGGCTGGTGAGCATGAGCGGCGCTTCAATGCACCGGTGATAGGTGACGTCGCAGTTGTTATGGCAGTTGTTTTCAGCTATTCATTTTATATACTTCAGCAAATAAAGGCGATAGAAGGACAAGGAAGGGCGTTGGGCTTCCCATGAAATTACAAATTTTGAAATGATTTACTAATGTGAATTTATTTTTTTAATTCTTTATTTGGGTAAAAAAAATTTCTTGATTTAAAGAATTAATTACAATTACAATTTGAAGGCAAAACAACGTTTGCCGGGTCAGCTAGTAATAAATAAATAAATAATAGTTTTTCATATCGACTGTTTCATATCGTTGTTACCATTAAAATACACTTTTCAATTCAGTTGGCACTTTATTTCTCTGTGTGCATTTCATAGAACTAATGCAACAATTCATTGATATCATGCCAAGAATTCTCGCAGTGCAGGAGTAGATTGTTCAAAAAAAAGGTTGATTTTTCAACAAGGATCACTTTCCGAATGAGTATAAAGTTTAAATTCCACTATCTTGTTAAATGTTATAAACCGGGCCCTGGTGTTCCAAGTCCTTTCTTAAGATTCTGTTTAACACTGCAATAGTTCAGCTGAAACAACGAAACCTTCAATGTTAACACAACAATACTACTACCAATGTAGTTTGTAAAATAACCACGACATGGTCATTTCTATAAACATTATGAAAAAAAAAAAAAAATATATCCTTAAAATAAAAAAAAAGAAAACCTTTCACAAATATTCACATCTGCAATACCCCTTGGTATAATTTTAAACTTTTGTTACATGAAAATATAGTGAAATAGTACGAGTTTTAGTACTCGTACTTCTAATGGAACTTGCTGTTGTTTCCAAAAACGAAAAGATTGTCAAATGATGATGATTGTACCAAGTACATGTTTTGTCTGCACATGACTTTTTCTTGTGATGCTGATGCTGATGCTTTTTATTTTTTTTTCTATATTTTTCATTTGAGTCAAATTGGAAAATATGCAAATAAGCTGTCACTCTGTCTGTTGGTAAAGAGTTTTACTACATACAAAATAGGTACTGCATGGTATACCCAATAAGATAAACTAAAAGACAGACAATATAGAGGGACGAATGGACGAACGGACGGATGGACACACGAACGAAAGGACTAAATATACATTTTATATTTAATAATAACTTTACTTATCCTCTTAATAAAGCAACAGCATTAATATTTTAACATACACTGATACCACGTTTGAACACAACTTAAGATTTTTATACTATTTTCGTTTGTTTTTTTTTCATTTAAAATGTTAAAAGCTTTAGGAATTTAAAATGTATCTGGTTTATTACAAACTTTAAACGTTTGTCAGAGACAATAATAAATGTTAGTTTGTAAATATTTGGAATAATCTTTATTCTATAAAAGCTTAATTAATGTTTATCCTTTAAAGATTTTACCACATTTATTAAATATTTAAAATATAATATTTACTTAGCATTTTAAACATATTGATAAAACGCGTTCTTTTTCAATTCAATTAAATTTTATTTATAAAAATATTAATATTTTTAACACTTTTCTTAATTCTTATTGCACGAAAATCTGAATAATTTTTTCTATCAGTGAATATCAAGGCTCGAAAAATTGTCATCTTTCAAAAATTTCTTATATATATTAACAATGATCTCGTTATCCGAGTCGTAGGTGTAATTACTAAAAACTTAACACAAAAATTATTCACAAAAAAAAAAAAAAACATACACTCTCTTGGGACAACATGCAGTACTTGTTTGCATTTCCATATTCAAATATGGCGCTTTCCCAACCAACTGCCCCGCTGCCGGAAAAATATATATATAGCAGTGATGCCCAACTAACAGTATTTGTTCTCCTATAAGAGACAAGAAATATTGGAACCAGAATTCGAAATTAAACACAAGCAAACGGTTTTCTATCGTTCTGTTTTGCTTTTTGCTGGAACTCAACACAATCATTTTGTTGTGCACAGTAAACATAAACACAACATTTCTTTATTTTCATTTTGATTTGTAAACGGAACACAAACACTTTCACAAACTAGTTTTCGATGAGAGACCAAACTAAACGATTTTGTTCTGTTTGTCCAATATTTCAAACAGTTTGATTTTGTTGTGTTTATGGAATGGAACAAAACTATTCGCAAACCGTTCTTTAAGTTTTTGTCGTATTACAAGGGAAAAATAAATTTTCTTTGAATTTTCTGAATAATTGCATTAGTTTAATAAAAAGTTTCAATGGAGGAGTTCCAGTGAAATTTCATAAAACAAATGCAAAAAAACATTGATAACATACAGAAAAATCATTTCTTTATTTCGCCAACCACAACGTAAAAAACGCGTTTTAAAATTTAGTTTAATGAACACCAAAAAATACCCCACTACGAAATAATAATGTTTGACGAAAGAAACATTTTCGTTTTGTTCCGTTTGTTATATTACAAACAACGATTTGAGCACTTGTGTTGTGTTTATAAATACGATCGAAACAATAGAGATCGTTGTATTGTTTTTTTTTTTGATAGGAACGTTATGTTAGTGGTACATAAATTTTTGAACTCTGATTGAAACAATTTTTTAATATTTCGAAAAAATGGCCAAAGTAGGCTAGGTGAAATATTGACAAATTTTGACCTAATTTTTAGAATGCCATTTATTATTATACTGAATTTGTTAGAAATGTTAGAAATTTTACTATATGAATATATTTTTCATGGAGAACTTGAAAAACAAAAAAATCAGAACTAGTTCCGAATTTTTAGAATAATCAGGACAATATCCAATAAAGATTGAATAATTTTCAGTTTTCATCGTAATTAAAAAACATTTTTTTTTTAATTATTAAAAACGTTTGATATTTTTTATCCAAAAAAAAAATCAACAAAAAGAAATGTGTAAAATTTAATAAAATATCTAGATATTTTAGTCAAGATAATTTATTCAATTTCAGAGATTTTATTTTCAATTTATGACGAGCTTTCAACCTCCGCATACTTAAAAAATAAAGCAAATCAAACATATTAGCTAGGTTGATACTAGTATTTCGACCTGGATAAAGATCTCATCAGAACCCGAAGTTTTAGAAAAGCTAGAGCTTCATAATAGGCAGAACTTTAACAAAAAAACCTATTAATCATCAATTTTGCTCCATTCTTTATTTTTAAATGTTTTTGTATAGAAAATATCAAACGTTTTCAATAAATATAAAAAAAAAATGTTTTTGAAATACTCTAAAAATTCGGAACTAGTTCCGATTTTTGTTTTTCAATTTCTCCATATATTGATATAGCAAAAAAATCTCCAAGTAAAATAAAAAACCTAAAAGTTGTAAAATCATCAAATTTTAAAAAAATTGCTTAAAAATATAGAAAAATATAGTCAAAATAGCTAAAAATTAAATAAAGAATCTTACAAATAAAAAAAATATATATAAACGCAATAAAACAATAAAAACATAAAAAATATTACAGTATTCTCAGAATCACTGATGAAGGTTAAATACCTGAAACTGCCGTCTTAATTAAATAAAAATTTACAAATATTACAAATGAAGAAAATAGCTGAAATTTTAAAAATCGATAAAGTTGAAAAAAATCCCCACAAATTAAAAAATCGTCAAATGAAAAAATCGTCAAATGAAAAAATAGCCAAAATTGATATAAATCACCTAATTAATGTTTAAAACGTCCATACCTTGAAAACATTTTTAATTTGCAATTGTTTTTAATTTCGAACATTCTTTAAATAGTGAATTTTATCGTTGATCTATAAGTTTATGTGTGAGATTTTATTCGTTCTGTTTGAGATCATGACAAATTTTTCTCTAAAGTAACAGAAAAATTATAATTTTTATATGATAATTTACTTCTAACTCAACACACAGAGTAATGTGGGATTTAAAGTTACCCAATTCCTTTAACGTGTGAGTTAAATAGATGATATTTACGATTAACACTAAATGGCACGAAGAATGTTGATGAAGACCGTAGTGGGTCAGAAAATGCATTCCATTCATGCTAGTGTCTAATAACTTTTCGGTGTTTTTTTCTAATAGTCAAAGTAAATTATCATATAAAAATTATAATTTTTCTGTTAATTTAGAGAAAAATTTGTCATGATCTCAAACCGAACGAATAAAATCTCACACATTCTTTAAATATTTTTAAATTCTGGCGATTTTTTTTTTTTAATAATTTAAAATTATTATTTGGTTTTTAATTTTGGCGCCTTTTTTAATTTTAACGAATTATTTCATTTTAGGCGATTTTTCCAATTTTGGAAGATTTTTTTTTTTTTTTAATTTTAGCGATTTTTTTTAATTTTGGCGATTTTTTTTTACCAGTTTTAGGAATTTTAAAATTTAAACAGTTTTGTTTTTATAAATTTTGGTGATCTTTTGAAATGTAAGTGATATTTTCAATTAAATGGATTTTTTTTTTTAATTATAGAGATTTTTGGTTTTAAATTTTGGTGATTGTTTTAAATTTGGTTTTTTTAAATTTTTTATAAAAACTGTAAATTCATTATCAATTAATTATTTAGTATATATTATTAAACTTTTAATTAAAATAATAGCGCAATGCATTTGTGCTAAGAAAAATTTGATGTTTTTTAATTACAAATCGTAAAGTAGAGAACTTCAACTTTCATTTGCTTTTTAGGTCTTTGAAATATGCATGTGCATTAGGGCAGATCGATTTCTAGGGAGGCAAGAAAATCGCTCAAAGTACAAGAAAAATCATATTCTACGGATCAAAATAAGAAACTTTGCCGAAGGAACCATACCTCTAAAACGAATTCTGATGTCCCGACTTTGACCCGTAGGTTCAAATTTTGAAAAAGCCCACTTTGATATTTCAGAAAGTAGGAGGAATCTCTTCAAAATTATTTGAGCTACTTCTTCTCCGGGAGACGCGCTAGCAGATTAATGCATAAATCATCATTCTAGGTGACCGTTAAGGGGTTAAACTTTAAGTTGAAAGAGGGCCTTTTTAGCCGTGTTTTTATAGCAAAATGTTCAAATTTTGGGATAGAGATATTTCAGAAAGTCGGAGTAGTCTTTCCAAGATTAAAAATTGAAACATTTTTTTCATATTTTTTTTTGTCTCCTATTGGAGAACAAATTCTGCTAGTTGGACATCACTGCAATATATTTTTCTTAGTTGGACAGTTGGCTTGGAAAGGAACATATTCTAATATTATTTACTTTCATCCATATGAACTTAGCATCTGATACTTTAAATGCTAGAAAAAAAAAATGTAAAGTTTTGTATTTTTGCGTTTTTGTAATTTTGTGGTTAATTTTGCTTTTGAGTTATGGTATAATTTTTGGTCAATTTTATGTGGGACATGACTTTAAGGATAATGATAATTTTATAAGTGCTACGGAAACATCCGGGCAATTGTGTATATATTGCTTTTGTTTGTAGTTCACGATTTAATAATAAAGATTTTGAACGTATTATGAAGTTTTTGCGTTATCTAAATTAAAAAAAAAAGATCTTTAAATAACCCGAAAACTAAAGTTTAAATTTTAGGAATTGTAAAAATGTTCTTGTTAATGTTAAGACGTTTTTAATAAGACCGTTTTTATTAATCTAAAAAAAATATATTTGCCAAATTTCGTTTTTAATATGTAAAACTGCTACACAGAGAGAATTCTAGAGGACGAAAAATAATGAAAATTTTCAGTAAACTAATAAAACTCTTATTTATAGTAATTAAATGTGCTAAAGTCCCAAAACTTATTTAACAAATTGTGAAAAACAATCTGATGTAGGCGTGTCCCTATCCGGATTTCATTCCTGCCCAAGGAAATCTTCAGGGGACTTTGTTATTAGAATTTCTAGAGATATTTGTTATGTTAAATCACAAACTCAATGAGAATTTCTTGTCCTCGTCTAGGAGCGAGATTCAAAATGTAAAATATCAAAGAAAAAACAAAAACAACAACAAAAAATTGTCACAATTGGCTTTGTCATCTTCCATCTCTTATTCACAGTGTAAACGAAACTATTCTTAAAATTAATGAAGAAATTCACACTTCCTTCTAAAAATTACAAAAGTAGGGGCAAAAATAAGTTTATTTCTTTTAAAATTTGCTCATTGTTATTAATAGCAAATATGCAATATATGATCTAAGAAATCTATTATAGAATTCGTTTATTGTGCTGAAACAAATAAATATTTTTTTAAATTGATGCAATAATTTATGAAAGTTTTTTATGTTGGTGATGTAAAAACTTTTATTATTTCGGTTCGACTTATTAAATAATTTTGAAAAATTAATCGCTTGATCGTTCAATGAAAAAATGTTTGCTTGTTTATTCGATCAAAATAAAAACCCGAATAAATGACAGCTCTACTTCAATTTTACTCAATTTCATTACTTTTATTCAAAAATTCATTAATATCATGTATTTATTAATTCATTAATATAAAGGGTCCGCCATCTAACGTTTTTTTTTCAACTAGTGCTTATTTCGTGAATGGTAACACTTAGCTCATGTCTGATTTGACAGATAATTAGTTTTATCCTTCCACTGAACGAATATGGTCCGTTTGTTCGTTATCTTGTGAAAAAAGTGAAAGAAACTGGTATCCTCATCGATAAACCAAAGCGTGAAAAGCCAAAAACAGTGCGTACACCCGAGAATATTGCTGCTGTGGCAGAAAGTGTGCGTGAAGCGCCATCAACATCAATACACCGTCGTTCTCAAGAATTGAACATTTCGGAGACATTATTGAGACGAATTTTGCATAAAGACCTTGGTATGACGCCATACAAAGTCCAATTGGTTCAGGAGTTCAAAAAAAAAAGTTATTTGGCGGACCCTTCAGTTAAGAGCCGGAATTAAAAATAAAAAACTGAAAAGTAAAAATCCAATATTTCGTAAATATGCATTTTGTTTTTGAATCTCGAGTCACTCTATATAAGAAAAATATATTTCACCCTCCGATGAGTGACAGTTCTGAACTACACGGCCGTGTGAAAAGGTTCCTACGGACCTTTTTTGTAAATCATGTTTTTTTCATATAAAAATTTTTTTTTTGATTTTTTTTTTTTTGTTTTTATTGTTTATAACTAAATTCTACATACAAAAATAATTTTTTCAATTTTTTTAATTTTTTGTTTTTATCATCTTCCCTAATGTCTTTGAGTTTAGGTCTTTGTGTTCAGAACAAGTAAATTATGTGTTGAAACAATAAAAAAATTATAATGATGCCCAAAAACATGCATTTATTAGTGAAATTCAGTACAATGTCCATACGGACCTATTCACACGTCCGCGTACTATTCTCACTAAAACCTCAATAACTCCTAAAGTAATGATCCCATCGGCTTGATTTCCAAAAGATGCGCAACAAAATACTCTTGGAATACAGAGTAACTTTGGTGGGGGGGGGGGGGGGGGGGGTTGTAGTGGCCGACGTAGGAGTAATTTCAGTTTGAAAAGGCAAAAGGTCCCTAGGGACCTTCTCACTCATCGGAGGGTTAAAATGTACATTGTATTAAAATGTATTTCTTTTTAATCTTAAAAAAAATCTAATTCTTTATAAATTAAAAGACCTGTAGCATGATGATTTAAATAACATTAAAAGAATTACTATAATTTAAATGTACACTCTTTTCGCATATTTTTATTTCCTATAAAAAAAAAGAAAATCTAGGAAAAAATAAATTTGAAAAAATTGAAAAAATAAGGAAGTTATAAGCATTTCAAAGCAGTCAGTCGCCACTGGCTTACTCTGTACTATTAAAACTTTACTCCAAATTGAATATATTTACAAATTTTTTATTATTTTATTAATTAATAATCATATAATTACAAATTATAGGCGCTACGAAATAATCCCCAACGGCCAAAAATGAAATAACCCCCAAAAAAATTGTGTAAAATTGTTTGGGGCTTTTTCCTTTTTTTTGGGGATTATTTCATCTTACGGTTTGGAGATTATTTCATTATGAAGCAACCCCCAATGAAATAAAGCCCAAAATTTAAATTCTTTGGAGATTATTTCATATGCAATTATTTTGGGGGTTATTCCATATTTTTTGGGGGATATTTCATTTAGCTAAAAGTGAATTTTTTTTAATATTTGTTAGTTTTTCTGCGTGGCGGCCTGCGGCCGCTCTTAGGGGTTTTCTCCTCCATGGGACGCGGCAGGAGGCTTCGCTGAATAAAGTTTCCCTGCGCGCGTCACACTAGGGAAGATAATGAGACGCGCGCAGGAAAACTGTATTCAGCGAAGCCACCTGCCGCGTCCTATGGAGGAGAAACCCCTTAAGATCGGCCGCAGGCCGCCACGCAGAAAAACTGAACAGTTTAACAAAAGAATCAAAAATATGAAAACAAAAAATAAAAAAAATTTGGGACATATTTCATTTCTTTGGAGCTTATTTTATTGGGGGTTATTTCATTTCTTCCTTTGGGAGTTATTTCATTACGAAACAACCCCCAAATCTTGGGTGTTATTTCATTTTCACCTTTGGGGAATATTTCATTTCTTTTGGGTATTATTTCATTTATTTTTGTTGGGACTTATTTCATTTTTTTGGGATTTATTTCATTGGGGGTTATTTCATTTTGTCGTTTGGGTGTTATTTCATTGGGGGTTATTTCGTAGCGCCAAAAAAACTAACAAAAAAAAAAACAAAAAATGTAATTATTTTTTTTATCAGTTATCAAAATTCAATAAAAACATATACAGTAGTCCCCGCTTAAATATGCAATCAAAAATGATGAGTTTTCAGCGCATTTAAAAGGGGAATCATTTATCTAAAAACTCAGATAACTGCACTGAAATGCATTTAAAAAAATGTCACATAAATGCGTAAAACCGCGTTTAATTAAATTATTTTTCCTAAAATATTTGTTCGTAAAATATTTTTTAACATTTTGCTAAAAAAAAAAATGGCTTTCCTTAATTAAGGAAATTTTTGCTTCGTTTTTTAAGTTTTAGTTAAAACTTGTTTTTTCAGTTTTAGTTAAAAATAAGTTTATAACATAATTTTGTACATCAGAAATGAAAACCTTCATCGGGATCTTAAAATAAACTCCGTTAAACAGGAAATAATTTTTAATGCTAGAAAACATGACACAAGGCTTCAAAACCATACAAACTCGGAAATTCCTACGTTGCTTAATACATCCGTATTAAGCAGAAGGCTAAATCGTTTCAAACCTCATGATCTGGTTACACGGTTCGATGGGGAACATCAAGGCCAATGAGCCTATAAACTACAAATAAATATCTATAAATGAACTACTAGTTAGTCACTAAATGAGACTAGTTGTAGGTTAATGTTAAGCAAAACTTATCTAAACTTGCTTAAATAAAGAAGAAAAAAAAAAAAAAATTTTGTGTTTAACTAAGAGTTTGAAAAAAATGTATGTATCTTATAGAAAAAAACCTTAGGCAAAAACTTCATATTTTGAAAAACGCATTTAAAAGATCAATTTTGTCGCGACTTTTCTTAGTTAACTCAGCCTAAGGGAATCATTTAAGCGGGACGCATTAAAACCGAATTATTTCCATGCATTTTGTATGAAACATATTTTTGCCAGTACTTTCTGCGTATTTTAACGAGGAACGCACTAAAGCGGGCGCATTTAAGCAGGAACTACAGTAGTGTTTAAGTTTCCAAGTTATAATAAGGGTAGTAATTTATTTAAACAACAAGATACACACTAAAATGGAGGATCCTTGCCGAAAAATAGCTAATATGAGCAAAAAATTTGCTTAATTCAGCAATAATGTTGCTGATTTTACTGACTTTTTGCTGGCTTTTTTGCTTTCTGACTGCAGTTAATATTCCAAAAAATTTAATTTACTTATTCACCCCTATCACCACACTACTCAAGACTCCCCTATACATTTTTTTGTAAATAAGGAATCAAATTTTATGTTTTTAGGTAATATTAAAAATAAAAAAAATATACACGATTCTGCCAATTTGACGTATTTTCGTGCTGATTCTTGGATATTTTATGCGCCTATGCATTACCATTGTCTTATATAGATTTTAGTTTTTTTAAGAAAGCTCAATAAAACACACCTGCCATAATTCGCAAAATACTTATTTACATCTTTAATGTGTATTTAAGAAAGAAAACAATACATCCCAGCAAAAAATTTCCAAAAAGGTAAGCGGGTTTGTAATCAAGCATTTTGGGCAGAACGCATTCCTTACTAGATTACCTACTCGATTCTTTTAACAGGGCGTGATTCTAAAATAATTGATTCTTTAGAATTGTTTTTTTTTTTACCGAAGAACCATTTAGTTTATATTTTTAAGAACTACATACATTTTTTAATAAAGAAATAGTTCCATTGTAAAACTACGAAGTACTTACACAAAAAAATAAATAAATAGTTCCCTAGAAAAATAAGAAGTACTTACATTTAAAAAAAAAAAAAGAATTAGTTCCATAAGTTAATTCAACTTTTACTCACAAGTGATTCTCCTAGGTCACTCAAATATAACGATCTAAACTCATACAGAAATAAAATCCTAAAAAGTGAAACATCGAATTGTTATGATAACATGGGTTTGTCATCATTTGGAGCTATAAACCACGAAAATATAAATTTTTCAAAAAAAAGAACAATTCAAAATTGAAAAACAAAAATATGACTCACGCACAATCACCCTCAAAAATTTTTTTACACTCACTCACGATAACGTCAGTAATTTCAACTTCCACTCACAATTTTCTGCGCGTGGGCATCACCTTCTTTTTGGAATGTGTAATTTTTTCCTGGGATGCTATTAGGGTGATTCACCGATAAAATTATGCACATTGGATATAAAATTAGAGGTACTTCAAAAATCTATTCAGAGGAGTGAAAAAAGTATTGAAAAGTTTTGGAACATAAAAGCTTTGAATGAACTTCAAACCCAATTTTTACCCTAAAAAATATCGATTTCGTAGCGAATATTTATTACCTTTATCTCCTCTATTACATATCCAAGTTTTATTGAGGCTTCAGTGGTTTGTGGCGGAATACCTCCCTTGTAAGCTAAATTTTTACATACTTGGATTAAAATTTTTAATTTATATAGCTTTTAAAAATGTTATAACGTTGAGTCATAGCTCAAGAAAGAAAAGCTTGAACTACCCTCCTATATATTGAGTTCATAAATAAGGAGTTTAAGATATGTTTGTATGTTTAAAATGCACGTACACACCGTTCAAAGGACTTACAATATGTTCATAAAGTATCGATTCTAAAATTTTGCAAGAAAAAACCCGTAATTTTCACAGTATTTAATATAAAAGTTTGTAATACACTGCGTTGCATAACTATAATTACAAATGATTTTTGCTATTTTTTCTAATATTACAGACACGTTTTTAAAACTTTTGACTGTTTTTAAGTCACACTCTTACTGACTGATCTCTTATTGTGTAAAATTTAAGAGATTAATTAATTGATTTAAGAGAAAAATTGTGTAATAATATTTTGTTGGTGTTTCATAACTATAATTACATGTAACGGTAAACAAAGAAGAATAGCAAATACAGAAAAATTTAAGATTTATTTTGGTTTATAATGCAATTTTAATGAATTTGCAAAAAAAATGTCGCGTGGTTCATATCTGAGTGATTTTAAAAAGAGCAAATGCCAGCCTATTTAAAAAGTGGCTTAAGTTTCCGCGAAATTGCTATAAAAATGCAGCGTTCACATGTGGTAGTCACAAATTTTGCAAATAATCCGAGTGCTTAAGGAAAAAATAAAACAGGCGGCCTGAAAAAAAGCTTTCTGATTGGGATCTGCAATCAACTGTGCCAGCAGCACAATGAATAGTCTCAATCAGATATTCGATGAATGTAAGGTGAATGTTCAACCATACGTGAGCTCTTAAAAGATTCCCAGAGAATTACTCGCCAAGAGCTGACGTCTGTGCAAAGGTTATTAGCCCGCCACACAACTGCTCGACTTGAATTCACTAAAA
The DNA here is from genome assembly GCA_021234595.1 of Delia radicum. Taxonomy (NCBI): domain Eukaryota; kingdom Metazoa; phylum Arthropoda; class Insecta; order Diptera; family Anthomyiidae; genus Delia; species Delia radicum. The sequence goes on from CM037855.1 coordinate 23,597,145, forward strand.
GAAATTTACAACCCAACTGGAGAAAGGTAAGCCAATATTCGCAGTTGTTGGTAGGACTGTTTAAACATAAATTTCATTTAAAGGTGATTTTTTCTGATGAGAAAAAATGCAATCTTGATGGTCCAGATGGTTTTAACAGCTTTTACCAGAGATCTACGTAAGGAAGCACGATATTTCTCAAAAAAAAAATTTCGGAGGTGGATTTGTTTGTTTCGATGTTATGGTTGATTTGATATTTCCAAGCACCTGAATGAATTCTTCTGAGTACATAACAGTATTAGAAGAGAAATTAGTGTAATTTATTGAAAATCGCAACGAAGAAGAATTCATTTTGCACAAAGACAATGCCTTAGTTCATGCAAGTCTTCAGACGATGGAATGGCTATCATCAAAAAATATAAGAGTATTGGAACGGCCCGTATGTTCTCCGGATCAAAACTTCATTGAGTATATTTAGGGAGTATTAATCTGTCGAGCTTACGCAGAAAACCGCCAATATGAAAACGTTTTTCATTTAAAAGGAGCAGTTATAGATGCGTTGATATCTATAACGGAAGAAATTTAAATAAATCTGGTAGACAGTATGTATGATCCAATTTTCGATTAGATTCAAAAAAGGAGGCCTCTCGCTTCATTAAAACTGCTGCTTTAAAATGTTTTTCTTAAATTTTTGTAAATTTTGATATATTAAGTTAAGTGTATTTATAGTTATGAAGCGATAACTATATTTGTTATTAATTTTTAAAAAGTTATATAAAAAATAAATAAATAGTTTTTTTTTGTTAAATATTATTAGTTTTCCATTGGGTTTACATTTATGCCGGTTAAACTCTTCTACCTTTTTTTAACTTACGAAAGTTAGTGAAATTAATGTGTAATTATAGTTTTTTAACGTATAAGTGTATAAAAAGCAATCGGTTTAATGAAAAAGTTCGCATAAAAATTGTCGCTAGTGCGATCTTAAAAACTAACTCTTTGGCAACGTTTTATTTTACTACACATATAAAACAGTTCTGTAGTTGCAACCGAATATTTTGCCATCCTAATTTTTGTGGTTCCACGTACTATCACTATTATTAAATTTTAATACATTGTAACAACCGACATTTATTTAGAAATTTCGAATTTTCAATGTAACAATTGAATATTTTATGTTTATGGACTATAAATAGATTCACATGCATTCAACAAAATTTATTTTATTAATAACAAAATGTTATGCCTCGAACTGGGCTCGAACCGGCGATCATCCGTTTGTCAGGCAAGTACTTTACCTCTAGCCTAAAGTCAATTTTAATTTGTATTATAGTGCGATTCAGTAACTTGTTTAACCATAATCGAATTGTTTAAAAAAGTAAACAACAAAATTAACAATTTTTTTCTGTAATAGTTGTAAACGATATTCGCTATTGTTAAAGTCATCTCTTGTTGTTATCTGAACGACAATAAATTTTGTGTTGTTTATTTAATCGAGAAAAAGCTATATATTTAAATAGAAAAATAGAGTTTTCGACTTTTCTTAAGGTGTACTTAGTGAATCGTTTAATCGCTAGTTGCACTACAACAAAAGTTGTCGATATATTTTGCGATCGTCGGATCGTTAAAAATTACTGAATCGGACTAATGATCTCAATATTTTATTAGAGTTACCAAAACTATAAAAAAATAATATTATTTTAAATTTATTTTATTAAAATTAATTCTTATGCCGCGAACTGCAGTCGAACCGATGACCTTCTGCTTGTCATGCAATTACTTTTCCTCTAGCCCACACCCAAATTGAATTTGTATTTTCAAATTTCTACCTCGAATACGTTTTTTTCTTTCAAGTTTAACTATGAATGTCTAAAAAAAGATTTGTATGTACAACAGAAATTGTGTTACTAATCTTAATATTTTATTAGAGTTACCAAAACTATTAAAAAAGTTGATATTAATTTGAAATTGGTAACGAAAACTAATATTTTAGATAGAGTGATTGTTTTTTCGCTGGCGAAACTAATATACGATTTTAACTACAAATATTTTATTCAAGGTATAAAGTCTCCGAAAAGTGGTTGATTGTTGATATTAAAGATAATGTAGAAGATAAATTTGTTTAATATTGCTTAGAAAAACCAATATTTTGAATGATGTGACTGTGTTTTGGTTAATTTTATATATTTTCTGTTTATAATATAGTTTAATGATTCTGATGATGAGTTTGAAGTACTTACAATTAACATAATTGAGTAATGATTAAATTTTATTTTCTACAATGGAATTCTAACCAATTTATTCTCTGTGTGTACTAATGATTATATATCTAAAGCTATTGCAAATAGTTTAAAATCCCTGTAATTTAATTTTTTTTTAACATAAAGAATGGCCCAATTAAAATCTAGACATCTAGACAAACTGACATAATAACACCCCAGAATGTAATTACGAAATTTATTTTTATATATATTTTAAGAAATATTTCAGACATTACTTGCTTCAATTATGAAGACATGCGGTTAAGAACCTCAGAAAATGTAGCAAAATATGAAAACGAAAAAAGTTGCACCAAATTGCTATTTTTGCATGCAAGTGGCTAAGCACCTTTTCAAAAAAGCAGTAACTGCTTTTCAAAAAGCAGTTTTTAGGATTTCGGATTTGTTTACTTGAATTTGACGTAGCAAAAAGAAAAATCTCTTTTTAAAATAATTGGTATGCTGGGAAAATCTATACTGCTCAAAACACCTTTATATGTTTGACATTCGCTTTCATAGTTGTTAGTTTTTGGAAAATACTGTCAACAACATTTTGCTTTTTGTTCACAAAATGAACGAAATTTTACCCTAACCAAACTATTTTTTTTATCTCAAATGCAGACGTTGCATTGCATTGTACTTTTATTGATAAAACATTATCAAAAAAAAAACACATATAAATTTGTTGCAGTTTACGCAAACCGAAATATATGAAATATAGATAGATGTTTAACAAAATCCATAACGTCTTAGACCAATATAATAATATTATTAATTATTAGAGACGGAGGAGATTAGAAAAATAAAAAAAATCTAAAAATAGAATATATTGTGTTGTTAGTGTTGTCACTTCTGAGTATAATATACAATAACAGAAAAAGCATTAGATTCAAGGTCATACTTGGGTGTGAGCGCTAAACGGTCATGACGTGGCATTTTTCATTTGTAATGTAAGATGAGCGCAGGTTTGATTCTTACAGCCGCAGCTTCTTGAAAAATTTATCATATAGAGACAATCTGACAATTATAAGACACAAATAATAATACAATTTGAATGGAAAATCACTGATAAGCCTGTCCATAAAAAGGAAGGAAACTGGTCTAGTCTGATTTAAAAATTAATAGTGTTTATAATTTTTAGAGAAAAACGTTTATTCTTCTACTTAACCTCAAAATTTCTATAATTATTAAATATTATTCGCCAATATATAGTGAGCTAGAATTTTGCTATGCATTCCGCAAAATATGCCAATAATTTTTATATTTATTAAGATATTAAAGTTTTCTTATATTTTCCCTTAAGTGTGAATAAATAACTTTAAATTTGACATATCATACAATTATGTGTCACTTTTTCTTAAAAAGTTATTAAAACATTTGTGAGTCCAGATTATAAACGGTTCAGTCTTTAGTGTACGTACTACACCTTTACATAAACATTTGCCATAAGGCTCATTGGTATTTAAGTATTTTAATTGTGTACATAAGTTTATGCACGTGCATGTGTGTATGTGTGTGTATATATTTACATGTGTACGGTAGTGTGTATATTTAATATTTTTCAAAATGACCGTTGCATCATTTATAGCATAATTAATTACAAATTATATACCATGCGTATGTGATTTGCATTTTAACACAAAATTTACACATAACTACACCGCATTAAATTCGCCAAAATATATGACCACATTTAACATTGGTTGCAAGGCAATACATATTACTTAAACACGCGGACTGACTGTCCGACTGTCGAACTGAAAATGTCTGCCTGCTTGACTACTATATCTTTTGGGAATATAAGACTCATTTTGGTGTGCATGCAAGTACGAGTACATGCAACAGAAATAAAGTTGTACAATTACCCCAAGCTATGTATGTACTTTAGAGCGACATTTTTTTTATTAACTTTCGATTTTTATCAATTATTCATGCGATTATTGTAGAATTAGGTCTACAGGTTAGATGGTACGAATTTGAGCAAAATCGCATAGCATTAACTATTGGCGCCCAACTTACAACTTTTTCGATTATGAAAAATTTTTTAAACTGTTGTAATAAAAATATTAAGTCTTACGACAAATCATTTTAATAAATTTTTGCATGCTAAGCACGAATTTTTTTAAATCGGACAAAAGGGTTTCGAGATATTGCGACTTAATTTTCCCAATTTATAATTCCTTCCTCTGAGAGTTTTCGATGACGCAAAATGAGTAGATAAACTCTGCATTAAATTAACGGATGAAAACATTTTGAATTAATAAATAAACATTGCACGGTTTTTTGTTTAACAAAAAACAAATGATCTCGAACTTGAATTATCTTGCTCAGATCATAATTTATGATAAAAGATCGAAAAATACATTTTTTAAATTTAAAGCTAAAACATTAACCTAATTTTTTTTATTTTTGCACTAGCAAAACAGACAAAACTTATTTTCGAGTTTGAATTTTAACGTCTTTTGTAGACAATTTCAATTAATACTATAATTAATATGCAATTTTTATTTAATTTTAATTGTGAAAGGCGTGGTAGAGAAGAATGAGTATATTTTCTAAAAATCATAACTACATTGCAAATTTTCAATTTTGCTGAATCAGGCTGCGCAGTTTCTGGTATTGAACCTTCGTCAGTGAGCCTGTTTTTTTTTTTTTTTTTTTTTTGAATAATGTAATATTTGTTATGTTTTTATTTGTTCGATTGCGTCTATATGAAATTTTCTGTGCAATCACTGACCGTGGTATAGATAAACTGATTTCTAATGCCACATGCACTCGCACTACACGTTAGACAGAGCGCTTTAGCGCTCTCATCTATCGTCAGGTCGAGTTTTGTTGTGATTAAAATTAGTTTTATTCAATACACGGTGTTTTTGTTCTTGCATACATAATCTCAGAAGTACAACTCCAACAACACAACAGTTCTATTTTTAGAAACTTACCTCATTCTAATGTCCACTGTTTCCCATATGTTGTAAGTGATGCCACATCTATGATATATTCTTTGTATATTCCATAGATGGCGCTTACGTAGTTAGGGAAGAATTGCCAGAGAGCAAAGTTACATTTGAGAATAACCTTGTCTATACTGGTTAAAGGATAACTTATACATTTACCTACAAATATCTCGGAAAAAACTGAAAATTTACATAAGTAATAAAATTGTTATCGTTTTAAATTTTATAAACATGATAGTTGAAGGAATATTAACGTTAACTTTTGATTTTCATTAATAAATGCTTTGATTGTTATAGCACTAGGTCCAACAGTTTTGTGGTGCGAAATTTAATAAAAACCCTATTTCTTAACCCTTGGCGACCTACGCAAAACGCCTTTGACATGTGAATAAAAAAATTTAAATTTATTTTAAAAAATGTACTTTGTGATTTCAGACATAATTATGTTTGAACATAATTCAAAACAAATGTTCAGAAACAAAAAATTTCAAGGTAATTTTTTAAAAAAATTCTAGAATAGAGGAAATATATGTAGTTTTTAGTGGATATCAAATCGCAATATCTCGAAAATCATTAGCCCGATTTCAAATATGTCAAAATATTCATGTTGAGCATGCCAAAATTAATATAAAAAAGTATGTGTCGCAACATATATTTTGATTAAAGCAATTTAAGGAAAATTTTAAAAAATCAAAAACTTTGGCAGCAGTGCGCCACGTGTTAAAGCTATCCCATTTTTCTCAAATTTGCTTCAAATAACTTTTAGACTTAATATTAATACGACATAAACTGAACAATAAATTGAAATTTTTCAAAAAAAAAGTTTTTCTTCATACAAAAAAAATGCCCCTCTAATGTGTAAAATATGTGTAAAATGTATACACTTTCATATTTCCTTCATATGAGAAAGAGTATGTCAGAAAATCAAAACATTTGTTAAGGTTTTTTAATTTATTAAAGTAGGTAAAATATATAGTTGTGCGAGTTTTATAGTCAAAGAATTGATTTTTTTTTTAATTTGAATGTAGTCAACCTAAAAGTGTGCTTTAAAAAATTTATTATAATGTTAAAAAAGCCAATGCAAAAATTATTTAAAACTGACTTACAATGCGATATCCCCCATCTCTGATGTTTAAGCGGTAAAAAACTAAAAAAAAACATAATCATAATGTTGAACTGTTTTATAATAGTTTTACTGATTTTTATATTTACCGTGTTCAAATTGAAATGTATAGGGGAGTTTGGGATAGTGTGGATATAAGAGTGAAGTAGTAAATTAAAATTTTTCCCCAATATTACTGTACTTTTAGCCATTGTAGCTATTGTATCATGTTTCTGAATAATAAATTACCATTAAAAACCATACGTCATTCTTGTAACATTGTGAAACAGAGACAGAGGAGATTAGAAAAATGAACAACAAAAAAATCTAAAAATAGAATATATGTGTTGTTAGTGTTGTCACTTCTGAGTATAATATACAATAACAGAAAAGCTAATAGGAAAGAAAACTGCAATTTAGCTGCATTAGATTCGAGGCCATACTTGGGTGTGATCGCTAAACGGTCATGGCTTGGTGTTGTTACGTATGTAATGTAAGAAGAGCGCAGGTTTGATTCTTACAACCGCAGGTTGTTTTAAAAATTTATCATATAGAGAAAATCTGACAATTATAAATACACAAATAATTATACAATCACTGATGACGCCTGTCCATAAAAAAGAGGCAGAAACTAGTCTATTCTGATTTAAAAATTAATAGTGTTTAAAATGTTTAGAGAAAAACGTTTATTCTTCTTCTTAACCTCAATATTTCTAAAAATAAATTGCTACTTTTAACTATTTATGACTTTATTGTATTTTATTAGCTGTTAGAAATATTCATTAAACAATACATTTTTGTGTTCGTGTTTTCTTTAAAAAAAAAACTATTCTTATTAACATTTTTAATTTGGTAAATATACAAAAATACATTTTATTTACAATATATGATGAACACAAAAAAATTGCAAATTGTTTAAATTATGCAAATTTTTGAAAATATGTTCAATTTGGGGTGAAGTTTTGAAAGTATTATGGAGGAGGTTCTTTGTAGTAACCTAAACAATTTTATAGCGTATTTTTGTTGTTTTAGTAGAATATTTTCTAAAAGGGAATTTTTTCAATTAATTTATGAGACATACTGTGAAAATACATAAAAAAAACTAACTTACGTTAGATGTAATTAATTTTATAGCAGCATCGAAGAATGTCAAAATAAGAAGAAGGACTACATATGTATTCCATCCCACATAAGATTAAATTCCCACTTCAAAATTTACACCAGGCTCTAAAAAGGCAAGGCCTTCATTATCCTCCTCAATTTCATTAGATAGAGATTTCTTCAAAATTTGTTTAAGCGAAATGCCCATAAATTTATAATCTAAGAATTTCTGAAATGGAAACACATGCAAGAGAGCTGTTCCCTTGTGTTGTGCAAACATAATAGCCAGTTTTTTCACCTGTGTCCATTATGACTCCGAGTATTTGGACGAATGTTAATTTTGAACTATGTATTTGTTGTACTGGTTTTTCCTATGTTATTTTCTTAGTTTTACATTTTTTCTTATCTGAGACATTCTATCTGCAAATCATAATTCCTAGCTTTTCTATAGTTATTTTAGATTTTATTTTAAATATTTAAAGAAAAACATTAATGAACTTCTCTTCTGGTTTTAATTTCAGCTTCGATATATTTATTTTTCCAACGATAAAAAGGTAAGTAAATTTAAAATGTATATATTAACTTTTTAACGATATTGTGTACTAGAGAGTATTATGAATCATATAATGCTAGTCAGACTGTCTAAATATATGGCTTTCCAAGCCAACTGTCCAGCTAAAAAAAAAATTTTGTGGTATTGCCATACTAATACTCCTAATACTCTTTATTCTCTCTCCTTCGCGCTCATTTTTCAAAATATATTATTTAAAATAATTTAATTTTGAAAATGATTGACTTTTGACTGTATCAAGATATTTTCGTATGGAGAATTTAAACAAATAAAACCTTTTGAAAAAGTTCAGAACTAGTTTAGAATATTAAGTATAAGTATAGTTTAGAAAATTTAATTTATATGAAAATGGGAAAAACATTTTAAATGTTTTTTATTTATAAAAAAGTTGTTTTCTATACAAAAAAATGTCATCATCCTGTAACTCAGCTTCGTTTTGAGGAAAATATTTATGCAATATTGTTCATCTCAAATATTCAAAATTACATGCTAAAACTTTCTTAATTGATAGAAGAACATCTGAACTTATTCTTTTAAATACAAAAATTCCAAAAAAAGTTTTTGGATTTGAAAGTAAGAAAGTTTTACCGTGTAATCGGCTTTGTTTTCGAAATAAAAATTTGTGTTTTGTTTAAATATTCAAAAATTTGTTAGTCAGAACTGCAATGCGTATGATGAATTTTATTATATTACATGGTTCGTTATACGCAGTGCAGTTCTAACTAACAAATTTTTGAATATTTAAGAAAGACAATATTATTTTCAAAACGAAGCCGTTTATATGGTAAAACTTTTTTACTTTCAAATCCAAAAACTTTTTTTTTGTTTTTTTTATTAAAAACATAAGTTCAGATGTTTTTCTATCGATTAAAAAAGTTTTAGCATGTAACTCTTCTTCGTTTAGGGGAATATATTGTCCTGCTGTAATATTTAAAATCATTGTAGTTAGAACTACACTGCGTATGATGAATCATGTAATTTTAATAATAAAATCCATCATACGTATTGTAGTTCTAACTAAGCAATTTTTAAATATTTGAAATGGACAATATTCAAAACTAAGTCCAGTTAAAGAGTGAATTTTTTTTTGGATAGAAACAAAAGTATTTTATTTTTTATGTTTTTACTAGTTTGCTTGGAAAGTCACATATTTCGATTTTCATATGGGCTGACATAATTTTAGGTTATGTCTTGCGCTACTTTTTTTTCTTATTGAAGTGTTTCAGTTTTAAATGCTTTAAATAAAAACCATTAACGTTTTAATATTCAAGTAAAACGGAAATGTATATATCATTAAGTTTCCGTTGTGCTGTTTCGAAATACTAATGTTTGAGTTTTCAAAAGGGCTGTTTTAATTTTTAACCCTTCAAGTGACAAAAAGGCCAAAAATTTCAACGGAATAAAGTCCATTGCTTGCCATTGGACTTTTTATATAAATAAGAGTTTGAAAACGTTGGTATTTATTTTTTTTCTAAGAAACGTTTGATACGTTTTAATGATAGTTACAAGAAATGAAATATAAAAGAATTTGATGGCTTTGACCAATATTTATTTTTTTCTTTATTTGTTAATATAAAATTAAAAAAAAATAATACTATTGATTCAAACCCAACATTACAAATATTATAACTGCAATGCGTAACTGAATATATGAATATTTAATTCTACAATAAAGATATAACAACAAGTTAGAAAAATATAGTTTTTATTTTATAATCCAAACAAGGAATGTTATGATTGTCATAAACTATAATAGATTATTTTATGATCTGAATAGAAAAATAGAAAAATAGAAAAATACCCAGTGGAGAGACGGTAATGACATTTCATTACTTTTCTCACTACTCTTACTCTCTGCATTACTTGAACACAAATCATAAGGACTTACTAATAACTAGTTAATGTTTCCACTATTTCAATACAAAAAATAATACTTATTTTTATCATTATTTTAAATATAAAGTAATGATATGAAAATTTTTTGAAAATCTTTTTTTAGACTCATTATTTTTTCACTTCTAGTAAGTGCATATATTACTTTTTTTTTGATATTTTGTAAGTTTGAAAGTAATGACATTTTGTGCATGTTTTTATCTATCAAGTATAACATGTCGAGATAGCTCAAATGGTAGAGCGGTTGACTGACAACTTGGAGGCCCGGTTTCGAATCCCGTGTGGGATTATTAAAAAAAAATTTCAATAAAAAAAATATTTGTTTAATAAATTTAGTTTTATCTAATATTTATTTTTAGACTCATTATTTTTGTCCATACTAGTAAGCAAATAGGTAACCACATATTTTTCTATTTTTTGTAAGGTGGTTAGTAAAGATATGTTATCATTTTCCACGACATCCCCATATAAAAGTAATGAGATTTGTAATGACAACTGTAAGTACTTAACATTACCAAATATGTGCATATATAAACACTTATATGGTACTGCTTTTCTACACTGGGTAGTTTAACATTTTTTTAAATAAACAAATAATAACAACATAAAAAGACATCCTATATAAATATTTATCTTTGAAGACAACAAAGATATTTCTTTGCTTTAAATTGGTACACGTCAAAAAATATGGGGGGAGAGAAAAAAAACCAGTGTAATTACTAAAGAAATAAATGTTTATATACTTTAAGTTTTCTTACGAAAAAAAATCTTTTTGTAATTCGGCTTCATTTTGGAGAAAATATTCTATGAATATCGTATATCTTCAATATTCAAAAAATTATTTGTTAGAACTACACTACGTATGATGAATCATATATGTAATTCATAAAATAAAATTTATGCGCATTTTAGTTTTAACAACACATTTTTGAATACTTGATATGGACAGTATTCAATGAATATTTTCTCAAAAAAAAGAAGCCGAGTTACAGGCGAAATTTTTTGTATAGATAGAAAAACCTATGAGCTTTTTTATAAATAATAAATATAAATAACACTGTGTGTAATTTTTTAAGTCATGGCAAAATGACCATATACGGACACCACTACGTGATAAAAGACTAAAAAAAAAAAGACCCGTGTCTCCCAATTTTTCCCAAAGTCATCTCCTCTTTTGTTTATGGGCCGCCAAAGATTTGGGGAATCGGTATCATTTTCGCAAAAAAGTGATCATTTTCTCAGGCTCATATCTTGCAAACCGTTCAGAATTTCGATTCTAGCTCTTGTCATAAAGAACAAAAATTGCGAACATATTAAATCAAAAAAACTTCACCTTCCAGATCAAAATCGCAAAAAAACTTAAAAAAATTCGATTTTTTTTTACCTTTTTTCCGGTGTTCAGGTCCATAGGTAGCAAACCGTTCAAAATTCAAGGAAACAATCAACTACAAAAATTTACCTAAGATCTCAATAAACAAATTTCTAGAACATATAAACTTCCTAGAGATGATTCTTAACACTGTTTAGGTAGCGCGCAAAAGTAAAAAAAATTTTAATTTAATTTTTTCCCCTTTTTTCTCCTGTTCAGGGGCATAGGTAGCAAACCCAATTCCCAGGAAGTTTATATGTTCTAGAAATTTGTTTATTGAGATCTTAGGTAAATTTTTGTAGTTGATTGTTTCCTTGAATTTTGAACGGTTTGCTACCTATGGACCTAAAAATTCAAAACTACAAACTTTAGAAAAAAATCATTTTCTGTATCGTCTTGAGGTTGCTTAGAATTACAGTTTGTATATGTATTTTTTATTTTAAAATTCAGTATTTGTTTTAGTGTACCAACAACTTTTGCAATGCTTTTTTGTTGTTTTTTTTGTTGTTAGGTTGTGTACAGTAGATTGCATATTTGATAGTGTTTTCAATTCGATTAATCGATTAACTGATGCCTCGATTAATCGCCTCTAATTCGGTTAATGTCCAAACAAGTAATTCAAAACTCAAATAATTATTGTACCCAAATAATCGGTTAAAACTATTCGATTAACCAGTTAAATTTTGTATACGGATTTTTACCCAACACTTGTCAATTGTCTTAACTTTTGCAAAAAAAAAAAAAAAATGACAAAGCTTTGAAAAAAAAGACGCTATATAAAATATCATAAATTTTTTAAAAAAATCAAGTGAAAGCAATCCTTAACAATCTAGATAACATATTTTTATCGGATTTAGGAAATTATATAGACATATCGCTCATTTACTGCAAGACTGACATAACTCAAAAAACACTATTTGTAGAAAACGAGTTTAAAGTTTACACTCCATATCTGCCTAGCGCGACCCTTTCTCTATTTTTTTGGTCACGTTTTTAATAAATAGGGGGTTTTAATGTATTTTTCTCTTAGTGAGAGTTGTGTGCGAATTCGCTAATTATCGAGAGATCCGTGAGTAGCACAGTTTCTCTATAAAGTATATACTCTTTGCACCCACTTTAAAGAAAAAATAAAGTATATTATTCTCTATCTCGAAAAGTATAAATGATATTAATATGAAATTATTACTTAATATAAAGCATGATATTACTAATAATTCTGCATCATTAACTCAAAAATCGGATTTTTTGACTTATGACAGGCTTGAAGTAAATGAGCGATATGTCATTCTGTTTTAATTCTTTTAAAAATTCTAAAGAATCCAAATCAATATTTCTATGTATTTCAAGACAAGCCTGAATTTGTTTCAAATCAATGTCACACAACTGTCGATTTACAAATTAATTGTATACCCAGTAAAAAAAGCTGCTTACATGCAAGCAGGTATGCAAGGGAGAAAGATAAAAAACCCTTACACATCTGCGTATATATGCCATGATTTTTATATGGCGAATTCCCAATTGGAAGCATTACACTTGGGATATTATGTAGCAAACACTTTATATAGCAATGCAGTGACTTTACTTGATATTAAAAAAAAATAAGGAGTTCTAGGTGTTTTGATTGATAAAAAAAAAAATACTAAATAAATACATTTTAAGCGATTAATCACCAATTTTTTCGATTAACCAACCCGAATAACCGGCTAATCCGTTTGAGCGATTTTTCGAATAATGTCTTAACCGGTTAACCGCCTAGGTGCAATAATTGGAAGCACTCATATTTCTTTGTTTTATTCATTCTTTTTATTATTATTTAAATTCTTAAAGTATCTGGAGATTAAAATTTTAAAAATTAAAAGAAATTTACTGTTGTTTTATTTCTCATCTACAATATGTTTGGCTGAACATTTATATTTTTGCTAAACTTTAAAGAATGAATTATTGTGAAGTTAACATTCAAATTAAAACTTGTTGTTATCACAAAAACTATACGTTATATTACACTTTACAAGACATTTTTGGGCATAAATAATTCTATGCTAGATGAATGTATTAGGTTAATGTACTAAAACCACCAAAGAGTTATATTTATAGTTGAAAAATATGCAATTTCAACCTAACGAATTTTCACATATGTGGATCAGTTTAGCCGATTTGAGTTACTTTGGAAATCTTATAAACAAAAAATAAAATTTATGTTTTAAACATACACTTAGAATACTATGTAGGGCAACCACTGCAAATTTAGGTAAAAACAAATGAAATTTCACTTAAAAAAAGGACGACTTACATTTCAGTAAATTCAACATTGTCATTTGTTTTTTAATGTTCAAAAAATGACTAACAAATGTAGTAAAAATAAACCACATGGTAGTAAAAAATACACAAACATTTATTTTTTTAAATAATTAAAAACAACTGTATAAAATGAATGTAAAATAATAAAACAGGCATTTGATGTGGTTTGTTTTTTTAAAAATAAAATACAAGGTTAGTAAAAAACAATTACTGACATTTACATTAAAAATAAAGAAACTGTATTACAACCCAAACAACTTCACATTTTTAAAGCAGAAGTTCGCTAAGTGTAAAAATTAAAATTTAGAAATTTAAAATTGTAAGATAAAAAAGAAATTTTCCAAAAAAAATTGTTGGTTGAGTAACGACAACGCTTAAACAAAAAAAAAAAAACAAACAAAAACAGAATCCGCGCCTCCGTGTACCGGATTCTGGAAAATGTTTTAAGGGGGGAAGTTAGAGTATTTTTTTAACATTTTCACATTTTTGTACTGAAATATTTAATTTTGGTGGAGGAAATGTCCCATTTTCCCTTACCCTGAATCAGCGCCTGACGCTATATCATAAGTTATTGAGGTTTGAATTTGAAAATTATTAATTTTTATTTTCAATGTCATCAAAGTGACCCTTTAGCTAATAATTTATATCCCAAAAAACATTTTTTTTTTTTTTGAGAAAAAAAAGAAAAAAATATGTTGTAATCCCAGTTGTTGATTAAATTTTGGTCCGTTAGTTGTTATTTTCTATCCCTAAAAATTTATTATTGTTACGTATACGTACAGCATCACTAAAACAAATCTATGAATTTGAATTGAATCTTTGTGATACACAATATTTAATAGATATTTTCTCAAAAACAAACCAGAGCAATAAGATGAAACTTTCGGAGCCGTTAGAAAAATATATTACAAGAAATTTAACGAGCTAAAAATACCAAAAGTTTATTTTTCCAAAAGTTTATTTTTCGATCTTTTATCATAAATTATGATGTGTAGCAAGATTATTCAAGTTCAAGTTCAAGATCATTTGTTTTTTATTAAACAAAAAACCGTGCAATATTTATTTATTACTCAAAAAAGTTTTTGCCCGCTAACTTATAGCAGACTTTATCTACTGACAGGTCCTTACATGTTTCATTTAGCGTCAACGAAAATCATCAGAGAACGAATGTAGAAGGGCTAGAATATTCTACCCAAATTTTGAAGGAAAAAGATCAACGCTTTACCCGTATTGTTATATGTACTCGATGAGAAGTAAAAAACAAAATCTTTTTCCTTCAAAATTGAAACAAATGAAACATGTAAGGACCTGTCAAGTAGATAAAGTCTGCTATAAGTTAGCGGGCAAAAACTTTTCTGAGTAATAAATAAATATTTCACGGTTTTTTGTTTAACAAAAAACAAATGATCTTGAACTTGAATAATCTTGCTGACAATCATATTATAGATATGTTTCAAAATTAGTTAAACACTGTGCTGACCAATAAGGAAAATTTACATAAAAAGCGGTAATTTTACTGAAAAATGTAAAATTACCGCTTTTTTATGTAAATTTTCACAGACATTTTTGTTTTGAGTGTAGTACTTAGAGTGTTTATATCGTTTGTTTACATCAAACAAGTACTGGTTGACATTAAATCATTACAATCACTCCACTCTTTAAAAGCTCTGTACTTTGTTTACTTTCATACTCTGACATTATGTCTTTTAAATATTTTAAATAACACCTTAGCTTTGGTAAAATTTTAACTTTGATTCAGATAGTTTTTCTTTTTTTTTTCTTCCTTCTTTTCAACAATACAAGGTAAAAATGTAGAGATCAGAAATAAGAGCAACAACAAAAAGGAAAACATTAATATTTAAATGTTTTAGTATTCTAAACAAGGTTGGAAAATGAACCGGATAAAGATAATGGCACACAGTTGTTCGTAATTCAAACAACTGAAAACTTTTACCAATTGGATGAGTAACACCGTTTTTATAATGCACAATGACTTGAGGTTCTGCGGATCTTCCATAAGTTTTTGAATTCAATAGCTATATATTTTTCGACTCTAAATTTAAAAATAATAGAACTTCATTGATTTGTTTTAAATCAGGGACCGAAAATAACAGTTATCCCGAAAACTATAACTCAAAAACTCTTTATGTTAGAGTCAACTGGAGACGTATACTATTATATACCAAACGATTCGTATTGAAGTGCTCTTTCAGATCTCAACTCCACAGTTAAGAGTTATTTTTCAACGAAAAAATAAAAGATCGGATGAAACTCTTAAGAAGAGAGTTTTATTTCGCCTTCATTAAATAAAACTCTTTTGAGGAGTTTTATTTTTTCCGTCTGAAATAAAACTCTTTTGAGGAGTTTTATTTTTCCCGTCAGAAAATAAAGCTCATTTGAGAAGTTTTATTTTGAAATTCATTTAAGGAGTTTTATTTTTCCGTCTAAAATAAAACTCATGTTGTTTATTTTTTTTCTTTTTTAATTTACTTTATTTGCTATAATGTGTGTAGAAATTTATTTATTTAATTTAACGAACATAACTTTTTCCAAATTTTCTGTCGAAAGATTTGAACGCAGGTCGCTCAATACCAATTTAAGAGCAGAGAATGCTTTTTTCCACGCTTACCTGTGTTGCAGGTACACACTGTATAGTTTTTGCCAATGTATACAAGTACGGATAGTGTATTCTTTTAGCCTCCCAGAACTCAAAAAGAGGTTTATCAATCGACAAGGGCCTTGGAGAAAAATGGTCGATTTCATACAAAGCTTTTTTTCATCCTCATTATCACTTCCTTCGCTTTCTTGTTCCATATCTACATATATATATATATATAAGAAATAAAACAACAACCATTTAATAATAAGAATCAAACAATAACAAATTAAACCCACATGTTTTCATATTAATGACGATTTTTTCAATTGCAATGCAAGTGATTAGATTACACTGCCTCGCAAATTGTAATGATCTGGCAAGCGGCAAGCTTTGAGTGTCAATTTACATAAAATGAGTTTTATTCTCTGACGGAAAAAATAAAACTCCTCAAATGAGTTTTATTTTAGACGGAAAAAATAAAACTCCTCAAATGAGTTTTATTTTAGACGGAAAAAATAAAACTCCTCAAAAGAGTTTTATTTAATGAAGGCGAAATAAACTCTCTTCTTAAGAGTTTCATCCGATCTTTTATTTTTACGTTGAAAAATAACTGTTTTGGATGTTTTTTTTTTCTTTATAAGGCACAAAATAACTGTTATAAAGGAACTTTTTTGATATCACTTATAACCGTTACGGTCCCTGTTTTAAATAACACTTAAATTTCTAATTATACTCTTACGATTACCATCCCTGTTATTTGTTTGAACATTTAAATTTAGTATTTTTTTCCCTGTCTTCATCAGCAATTCATTTCTTAAATAAAACTAAATGTAGAGGTACGGGTACAAATACAGTATAGGTATCATTATATAATAACATACATAAAGGGAATTTTGTACATACAGTGGTGGCCACGAATTTAAGACACGACATTTCACTTATATATTTCTGATAATTTTTACATCTTATAGGAAAAATTTTAGATCCATGTTATTTTTTCGAAGATACTAGTAATTTTACAAAAAAAAATTAACAATAGTTTGTTACATATATTTTGTTAGTAATTTTTTTTTTTACATATTATCCAGAGTAATACAAGTTTTAGCCTGGTCATGAATTTAGTACATAGGCAAAATAAACGTTAATTCACTAAAGTAAAGCTCAGCTTCATAGAAAAATCTTAGTATTTGGTGGGAAAAATTTATTTTGGATCACAGCAGTTCATCTGCTGGGTAAACTTCCAACAAATGTTTCTTTGGAATGGCATACCAAGGTTTTTTTCCAAAAATCCCCCAAATCTTTTGGCTTTACCGCTCGTACATGCTCCTCAACATCATTCCACAAGTTCTCAGTTGAATTGAGATCCGGGGATTGAGCTGGCCACTTCATAACATTTATATTGTTTTCCTCTAAGCAACTCTTCACTAGTCGTGAAGTGTGCTTTAGGGTCATTATCATGCATAAATTTCCACATAAGAGGCATATTGTCTTAAGCGAATGGTATCATAATGCTTGTCAGTATGTTTTTGTAAATGTCCTGGTGCATATTAGTGATAATCTTGTGAATGGGTCCTACACCATGCCAGGAAAATGATGACATTGCCACACCATGACATTGCAACCACCATACATAACCATTTTAAGGGTGTACTTTGGGTGATGCTCCAGGTTTGGAGGGCGCCATATGTACATCAGAACCGAAGCGGCAAAACTTCGACTCGTCGCTCCAACGCATATTTTTCCAAAATGTCATCGGTTTATTGAGATGTTCTCTTAAAAGCGCTAGTCGGGATTTAAGAGTTTTTTTTTTTTTTGACACAATTGGTATACATTGTGCAATACACTCACGTAAGTTTTTCGCGTTCAGACGTCATCTTATTGTTCTGGACGATATATTAATACCAAAATCTTATGAAATCTCATTTCTAATTTTACTTGAGCTTGGGAAAGGATCTTTAACAGCTGCTTTATAAATTAAGCTATCCTCCCTGGGGGTAGTTTTTCGGACTCTAGGTTGCTGTTTGACATTTTTGGTGTTACCGTGTTGTGTTCCAGGGCGTGGTAAATCTTTGATAGGGAACATTTAAATAGCTTGGAAATCTTCATTACTGTTTTTCCATTCATTTGTTGGATCAGTTTTCGCTCGTCATCCGAACTCCAAGTACCTTTGGCCATTTCTAACTAAATATTTTTTATGTGGAATAAAACGTTCATTACTTACGCTTTAGCGTAAGTTAGATATTTCTAATATGTTTCAAATGCGTGGCCAGCTTCAAACGCACGTTTTTACAATAATCTAATAAAAATAGCAACACAATGTAAAAATAACAAACAAAACCAAATAATGGTACTTTTCTTAACATTAAAGGGTACACTGAAAAATAAAAAAAATCTAATTTGATATCGGAGGGTTGTAAAAATTACCAAAATTAAGCTTGTTGCATGTCGTATCTTAAAGTCGTGGCCACCACTGTATTTATGTATATAGTACACTCAAAAAAAAAGTTTGTAAAGTCAGCAAAAAATTTTGCTGAGTCAGCAAAATTTTAGTCAGGAGGATGCTTGCAAAAAAGTTGCTACTGCCAGCAAAATCTTTTGCTGAAAATCAGCGAGCTGATTTTTAGCAACAAAATTTATAGATTCAGCAAAAGTTTTGCTAACACTTAGTGGATTAGAAATAAAAAAGCCTTGCTAAAAATTAATAAATTTTTTGCTGAATTTTAGTAGACTGAAAAAAACGCAAAAAATTTGTAGAAAAATTGTAATTTAGTTAATTTATTTGCTGAAAATCATAAAACATATTTTTGTGATTCTTTTAAAAATAGTTTTACTATAATAACGAAATATAACAATTTTCATTTTCCCACATTGACGACATGAATTAATTTAATATCTGAAAATATATAGAAATAAATATATATAAAATAACAAAAATTTTCTTTCAATTACTTACATCAATGGTTGTCTAAATGATGCTATCGTTTAAATGACGCTTCTACCGAAGATAATTATAGAAACGAACGAAAAAATAAACAAAAACAAACCAAACGAAAAAAACAACCCTTTTTTGCAATAAGAAAAAGGAACCATAAAAATCTACCTAAGATGTGTGTCTTTGTCTTTCGCTTTACTCTGTCTACATTTCTGTATATGTTTGTTTGCAATTTGGCCACACTTTTATTAATCTATAAGTTATATATAATATAAAAGTAAATTGTGTAGATTTTATTCGACCTTTTGTTTTAAATTTTATTAAATAAATAATCAAGCCTCAAGCTTGATTATTTATTTAATAAAATAATATAAAAGTTTAAATAAATAAATATTTTATTTTGTCTTTTATTTAATTAATAGACAATTATTTTCACAAGCCCGTGACAATGCAAAATTTAAGTTGTTTTAATCCTCAATTTTGTTTATGTATGAAAAAGAGATAAAAAAACTTCCATTGTTGATTTTTTTATATGTCTTATTAGAGTTGTACTTTTTAGTATCATTTTCCTCTTCTCTACTACATCTTGACATGCCGCGACATCTACTTCATTCTGCGTATATCTTTCTATCTTTAGAAAAATTGATTAGTAAAACACTAGTATATTAGTAAAACAGTTAAGTGCTGAATAAGTATAAGAAAAATTTTAGCTGAAAACACGATTTTAGCAAAAAATTTTGCTAAAAAATAGTATACCTGATTTACAAGACGTTTTACTAACTTTTCTACTAACTTATTTTTTGAGTGTATGTAAAGAAGTAGATGCCTTTAACTACTGCTATTTTACATTGTTCTAGTATGTAGGAATGTTATGTATTGTATTCGTACTATACACAAGAAGGCTATTATTTTTTATTACAACAATCAATTTTTTTTATAACAAAAAACAATTTTCTACATTTTTTTTTTTTTAATATTTAAAAATGAATAAAATTAAATTTTACAATATGTATTTCATTTGATGTAAATTAAGATCATAAAAGGAAGTAGTTATGAGAAAAGTTTTTAGATATAAAATAGTTGTTGGCTTGTCGTACAGATTTCTTGTTCTTTTTTTAATATTTTAAAACGCTATTACAATAAACAAGTAACACGGTTGCGTATACTTGATTTTTAAATACATTAATATCACTCATACGCTGCTACGAACGTAATGTGTGTTTAATATGAAATAGGCCTTATTCAAAAATTGTTTTAATATTTTTTTATTGTTATGTTGATGAGAAAATACGAAAATTAATTTTCCTGCTAATAGTTAGTTCTTCGATTGTAAATAATTTCTAAAAATCTAAGCCAGTGTTGCCAGGAGATTTGTTTTTAAATCCCTACGTTAATTAAAAAAAAATCCCTTTTTTCCCTACAGACAGAAAAAATATTCCCTACAATTTTCCCTACACATTTTTTTATAATAAATGCAAAAATTCTGATTTTTAGCAGTAAATTATATTTACTTTTATTATAAATTTGTACAGTAATTCATTCAGGTACAATAGATTTTCATTAAACAAAAATAACAGAAAGTAAAAAATAACATAAAAACTAAAAATAAACGGTAAACAAATAAAAAATGCCGTTTTTAAAAAAATACTTCGTTTAAACACTTATGGCCTGTTTCTCGATTTCGAAAGAATGATTTGGGTTTCTCTAAATTAATTTCTATGCGAACGATGACTTGAAGTACAAGTCGAATGAAAACGTAAAAGTTTTCATACAAAATTTGGTTTCTCTATTTCGAACGAGTTGTCAACAGTGCGAACATAGATGTCAAAACCGTTTTCATTTATGCAAAGCCAAGGGCACATCGTCGTTTGATTATTGGAGAGCCGCACCGACCAAAAACATTTTGCGAGAAAAACGATAAAGAAAGTTTACAACAAAATTATTAAATTTCTACAAGATAGGTTTCTTTTTTGTTTGCTATATCTATAGCTGCATTTATTATAAACAATATTGTTAATTTTTACGCCTTTTTGCACTGAGTATCCAGAGTTATTAACAATTTTTTAAAAAAAGATTTTTTTATTATATGGCCTATAAGCCGTTTTATCACAATTTTATTGTTCTTCATTCAAGTAGGTCAAAAGTTTTTTTCTTTTAACCATTATAAAACTAGGTTGCTATAGCGCAAACCAATGCTTAAACTTTTTTTGGTTTTTTGTTTTATATGCGTTGCTTATTTCAAATGTGTCAAACCAAGATTGACGACTAATGTTTTTATTTTTCTATAGAAAGTTTGACTCATTGGGCAAAAAATGGTCAATACACCATACCAATGTTAAGAAATTTGTAAAAATAGGGATACGCAGCACATATGGGTCCGGATATCTCCTAATTGATACGAGGTATATAAAAACGGATTAAAGATTTAGAAAGAGGACACATTAATCATATATAATTATAATCAATTCCTAACTCAATTTTGCCAGAAATTGTCTATAGGTCTCACCATTATTCATACGACGACATGGTGCCAAATGTTCATTTTGCTCATTGCTCATTTTTCCAGTGCCACCAGATTTGTTGGTTTTATTCTGTTACACCAACAAAAAATAAATGGTTATATTTTTTTCTTTTTAATTTATAACGAGCTTCCAACCTCCGTAGATTTACAAAAATAAAGCAAATCAAACATATCTTGCAAGAGTTGTACTTTTTAGTATCATTTTCCTCGTCACTACAACATCTTGACATGCCGCGACAACTAATTCATTCTGAGTATATCTTTTAATCTAGTTATCGGCCACACTATTAATGTGCTTCTCAGCACAATTTTTTTTAACAAAATAAATTAGTAAAACATTAGTTAAATATTAGTAAAACATTAGTTCAAAAATGTGAAGTGCTGAAGAAGCATAACTAATATTTTAGCAGAAAACATTAGCAAACAATTTGCTGAAAAATAGAATACCTGATTTACAAGACGTTTTACTAACTTTTCCACTAACTTATTTTTTCGAGTGTAGGAGCATATAAATACCAAGTTAAATGAAATTTGAATGACCAATATACTCTTACTCTTTTCAGATTTTTGAATTTTTTATATAGCTTGTTTTTTCTTGGAATTATCGTCAGTTGAACTTGATTTCTATTTTTTTACTTTAAAATTGCTGTTACAATCTAAATTTCAAAAGATGATATTTTCGTAAAAAAATAAGTTATCTAAAAATTAAAAAATAGAAAAAGGGTAAAAGTAGCGAAATTTGAAGCATTTTTATCAGAATCGAGACTGTTAATATAGCTCGAACGCCTGATGTAGGGTTGTGATTCTGAGACCAGTTTCAGATTTAACGTACTTTATACCTTTAGAAAAGTGTGGGTTAGCTCTAGTGTCAAATATTTTTCGGCCTGAATCTTTAGGTACAAAAAGTACTTACTGAGTACATACTCAGAAGAGGTTCCCTTTGTGTGCTCTAATAGCATTGCAGTGTTTAACAAGGACATTTTAATTGAAATTAGTTATAAAATTTTTATTAAAGTGTATAAAAAATTAAGTATACGCACCAGTTTCAAATATTTTTTTAATTATGAGTAAAAATAGGTATCCATTCGATTTTTAAACTAAACTTAATTTTCATTTGGTATAATTAAATATCTTTATTTAACTATTTGAAATATTCTCCGATTTTCCATTTTTTTCTAGACTTCTTTACTCAATGTCATTATTATTTCAACTATTACTACTTAAAATATTCTCGTATTGTATGCAACTACAAACAGCAGTTTAATAAATAAAGCTGGCATACAATTAACTTTATTTTTTCGTTTTTTTTTTTTTTTGTTAATTTTGTTTGCAGCAGCTTTAAAATATCAGATAATACGTGTATGTACTTTTAAAAAAATTAAAAACTTTCAACTTAAAACATTTTCACTTTTCAGTTAATTACGTAAAAGTACTGCTTATATAACGGTCATTAAAAAAAAATAAAACGAAATAAAACTTTTGATTTTAAATTATCGAATGATATCTACAAAAATAATCTCTTTGCAGGCTTTAAAAATAAAATCTGGAAAAACTTTTTTATTTTGCCATGTTTTTATACTTCAATTTTGTTGTAGAGTTTTTTTTTTTAATTTTTTTCCTCAAATATAAATAAAAAAATCTAAATTAAGAACATTTACCAAAAGTTTATACAACCAACATTAAATGTTTTGGCCAACAGCCGTTGGACTAAAAAATATTTTAGGAGCTAGAAAAAAAAAACTGTCCAAAAAAAAAAAACTTTGTTAAAAAATATGTGGTAAGAATAGGAAAAAATTTAAACATCTATAGGAAAATAAAGTTTTACTACTGAAAATGTCAACAATTGTGAACTTTTGATGATTTTTGTTTGTTTTGTACAGTATTAGTGTGTTTGAACAGTATAGTGTGTGTGTGTGTGTATAATAAGGGTACATGTGTGTGTGTGTATAAGATTGTTTGCATTTGTGTAAATGAGCTAGTAGAGCAATACCAATAAAGCAAAACAAATCCACTTAACTGGTTAAGGCAGAAGGCACAAAAAACACCAGTATTATGATGGACCTTATGAACAAAAAATGTCAGTGATATGAGATATGGGTTAGTCCATAAAAAAGCTTTTTATTAAAGAAACTGCAAGCATTAAGACGGTTGTGTCGAATTTTGTATACCCCACATCCATTGAGATGATACAAATTTTTTGCAAACACATCAAAGCAGAAAATTTTGTGAAACAAATTTCACGGACAGAAAATTATGCGACAAAATTATGTTGAAAAGGTTTTGAAAATAAATTTGCGGAAAAAATGTTACGAACATTTTTTCCAACTACTTCACCAAGTGAAACACGCCAAAAAAATGCTTAATGTAGTAAAAGTGATATAAGATAAATGAAATTGATACACGATTAACTCCCATATATCACCGAATACTAAAAAAATAGATAAAAACTTCCATAAAAAATAAAAATTTTAATAAAAAGCTAGTTTATTTTCACAAAGTTTATGAAACTTTTTATTTTGTCTTAAATTTTTATGAAACTTTTTATCATAATTATGAAAACTTCATAAATATGATGAATAATTGATTGACAAACGATCTAGGAAACAATATCATCAATATGATGATTCTTTTTTCCCTGAGTGTAATAATATTTCCAATCAAAACGCAATTTTTTTTATATTTTGAGTGAAAACAGAATAAATTTTGGCACATTTTGACCTTTTGCATTTGGAAAATTCATCTCCGATGAGTCAGATTTTTAAAAAGACATCTTTAACATAATATTACAAGAAAAAAACTTCGTTCTTTTATTTTCATGTTGGGGAGGTTTGGTGTAAATGTTAACATACTATTCCTAGCTCTTTTAAAGGCCACACAAATGTTTTTTTATGTCCTTCAATAGACAGACACATCTAACTTTTTTTCCCAAGTTACTTGTCAAGTAGTTGCATGTTTATGATTTTTTTTAAATACATTTTGTGTTGAAGTGAGAAATTTGGGGATGAGGTGGGAATATGAAAAAAGGACTAGAATTAAATAAATAACGAATTTTACCTTAATTTATGTTTATTATCAGATAAATAGAATTTAAAATTTTCAATTTATAACGAGCTTTTAACCTCCGTATATTTACAAAAATAAAGCAAATCAAACATATTAGCTAGGTTGATACTAGTATTTCGATCTGGCTAAAGTTCTCATCAGAACCCGAAGTTTTAGAAAAGTTAGAGCCTCCATAATAGGCAGAACTTTAACAAAAAACCTATTAATAATCAATTTTGCTCCATTCTTGTCTTCTTAGTAATCAAGCACGTGGTTAGGTCTTTTCCTAACAAGCATCATGACGTTACTAAACTTTGAAGATCAAAAATGTTCTATTTATATAAA
>CM037855.1:24300366-24367083 GCA_021234595.1 Delia radicum
GATGAGATCTTTAGCCAGATCGAAATACTAGTACATATCAACCTAGCTAATATGTTTGATTTGCTTTATTTTTGTAAATATACGGATGTTGAAAGCTCGTTATAAATTAAAAATAACATAAAAATATTGAAATTATAAAAACAAAAAACTAATATAACTGAAATTTATGTTTCTTCGATTTCTTGTCGAGTATGTTATGGTGAATTTTATGAAATCGGAGGTGATCGGTCCGAATGTTGATTGAGTTAACGTAACGTATTCACTCTATTGTTTCTTTGAAACGAAAACGTTGATAACTGAAAGGACTCTAAAATTACCTTTTCTCAATTCCCTTAAACCCTTTGATATGGCACTTAAGGAAAATGGGGTTTGCCTTAAATTATTTTCAAACAACCGATTTTTATAAAAATCATGTGTATCAGTGTAAAAAGTGCTGTTTCAAAAAGTCGTTTTTTTTTGGAAACACTATCCATCCCTGATCATTTATACGAATGTGAATTGTTATTAACAGAGCAACCAGAAATATGCTTTATCATGTTTTTTCCTTGTGCTTCGAATTAAATAATTTATGAGATATTTATCCGTTTAGGGAAAATTTTTAAATATTGGCATCGACTTTTTAGAGCACATTTTTGCATATTTAGCTCTTAAAAGCATAAAATTGATTTTTTAGAGCATACTTTTGGTTTCCCTGGTTATTAATCTGAAAAATATTAATATGAGGTGTTTTTTTATATTAAGATACTGTGGGGCAAGGGATTTTCATTGTTAATAAGATTGTTGATATTTGTCAGGTTGTCTATTTGTTGTCTCTGACTGAATATTTTCTGAAAGGTGCCGCGCAAGCTCTCTTGTTATCTTGATAATTATAATAATTTTAAATAATATTTACTCATATTATATAGATTTTGAAAACACTGCGCAATTTTTGTTTGGCGTTTGCAGGTGCGTAGCAGTGATATTTTTTTTTTTTTTTTTGTGTGGTATTGACTTTTGGTGCATTATCTATCAGCTATTTAGTTTAAAACTAGAAGTAAACTTAATTAATTTCCTTTTTTTATAATTCTATTTATTTCAATTGTATATAATTTATAATATTGCTGACAAGTTTTTCAATATTTTTATCTTTATAAGAATTGTAAAATATGTCAAATACGGTCTATTAAGTAAAATATCGATTGTAAAAATAGACTGCGAAAACTATCTGAATGATATCAATGAATTTTTGCATTAGGTCTATGAATAGCCACTGGAACTCGTCCATTGAAACTTTTCATTAAATTGATGCATTTTTTTTATAAAATTTAATGAACAATTCCATATGCCTAATCAAGAAGTTTCATTAAAAATAGATTCATTAAAACTATGAAACTTTTTCATGAATTTTAAGATATTTCATTATATTAGTGACAAAATTTCATTAAAACTCGTATATAAATAATGTGTTTTGAAACAAACTTACTACCGTGTCTTCACAGAAAGAACTAAAATCAAACTTCAATTAAAATAATTGTTAATTCAATGACATTATTAATTGACTTCGGTCCGATTAAAGAAACTGTAGTATCAAGTAAAATAATTTGTAACTATTTAATTGATTTAGTTTAGATTTCAATCATATCTATTAAAAATTTAATTGAATGTTGTTGTTTATTCCAAACGAATTTTTAGTATATACTAAAGGGTCCGCCAAATAACTTTTTTTTTTGAACTCCTGAACCAATTGGACTTTGTATTCGTCTCAATGATGTCTCCGAAATGTTCAATTGTTGAGAACGACGGTGAATTCATGTTGATGGCGCTTCACGCACACTTTCTGCCAAAGCAGCAATATTCTCGGCTGTACGCATTGTTTTTGGCTTTTCACGCTTTGGTTTATCGATGAGGATGCCAGTTTCTTACACTTTTTTCACAAGATAACGAACATACGGAGCTGACGGTGCTTCTCTTCTTCCAAAATCCATACGCAATTTTCGCACACATTCTGCAACATTACCATGATTTTCAAAGTAATGTCGCAATATTTCCCAGCTTTGTTCAAGCGTATACACAACCATATTCGTTCAGCGGAAGGATAAAACTAATTATCTGTCAAATCAGACATGAGCTAAGTGTTACCATTCACGAAATAAGCACTAGTTGAAAAAAAAAACGTTAGATGGCGGACCCTTTATATATATTTTAAAATTGTTCTCAAAAGTGATTTTTGCTTACAATTTGTATTGAAAAATTGTAAAAACTGGAACATGTTGAACACAATAAACATTTTAAATTAAGTTATATTTTACTAAAATAGCGTTTTTTTGAGCTTTTTAATTATTTCGTCGAATAAGTTAGTTCAAAAAGTGAGCATTCTTATCAAAATTATCAGTTAGCGCTTTGTTAAGGGCCCAACTAAGAGTTGATCTTTAATAAAGTTTTTAAAATTTCTGCTTAGATATTCTTCCGTTTTGTCGAAATTAAAATAAATTTTTCTTTTAATAAAAAAGTCTTGTCCTTTACTCCTCCCTCCAAGACTTTGTCTCTGGGTCTTTGTGTTTGGTTAAGAAACAAACTGCACAGAATTTATTAGTAAAATTACAAAATAAAAAAAATAAAAAAATAAAAAAAAATAAAAAAAAATAAAAAAAATAAAAAAAAAATAAAAAAATAAAAAAAAAAAATAAATAAAAAAAAAATAAATAAAAAAAATAAATAAAAAAAATAAATAAAAAAAAAATAAATAAAAAAAAAATAAAAAAAAAATAAAATAAAAAAAAAAATAAAATGTTGCCTTAAAGAAGGCGTTAAATTGATGTTAATTTTTGCATTTTATATCAGTAAAAAAAAACAAACAAAAAAGTCATCTTGGCAGCGGTGGGATTCGAACCCACGCCTCCGAGGAGACTGGTGCCTTAAACCAGCGCCTTAGACCGCTCGGCCACGCTACCCATGTACCATGTGCTAACAAATGTCTTATTTAAACTTGTTGTTGATTTTATTTTATCTTTTTGTTGTTTCCTCACAACACAATTTTTAGAATTTCAACACTTGTGTTGAGTAATAAACAAACACCACTAGTTAGTGTTACCCAGCAAACAGTTTTGTATAGTGTAAGTTTGTATATATTAAATGTTCAAAGTAAATTTAAATGCAAAATTTAGTTGTTGCATTAAAATTTACAGATATGGTTAATTTTAGATTCGATAACGGTATTTAAAACTTACGAAAGTAGATTAAAAGGTTATAAAGAAAGGTTATAAGAAGTTGTACTTTTACTAATATTTTTGCTTGAAAATATGTGGGCAGTTAAGCATCGATTTAAATATGGGGGTGTAGCTCAGATGGTAGAGCGCTCGCTTAGCATGTGAGAGGTACGGGGATCGATGCCCCGCTCCTCCAATAAATTATTTTTTATTTTTTTTTTTACAAAAAATTATTGTTACTATAAAGAATGGTTACTAATATTTTTGCTTGAAACTATGTGGGCAGTTAAGCATCGATTTAAATATGGGGGTGTAGCTCAGATGGTAGAGCGCTCGCTTAGCATGTGAGAGGTACGGGGATCGATGCCCCGCTCCTCCAATAAATTAATTATTTTTTATTTTTTTTTTACAAAAAATTATTGTTACTATAAAGAATGGTTACTAATATTTTTGCTTGAAACTATGTGGGCAGTTAAGCATTTATTAAAATATGGGGGTGTAGCTCAGATGGTAGAGCGCTCGCTTAGCATGTGAGAGGTACGGGGATCGATGCCCCGCTCCTCCAATAAATTATTTTTTATTTTTTTTTTTAACAAAAAATTATTGTTACAAACATGTTTTTATAATTTTATGCACCGCGAAATTTTTTAAACTAGTTTTAACTATGAAATTGATTGCATCGATTGCAATTTTAATTAATTTTTAATCTTATTTAAAAAACAAACAATCAAATTAAAGTTTTAATCGTATCAATTAACATAGTCATTTAAATTTTTTGTAATTTTTTAATGAAATTAGGCAGAAACGACTAGTTTATATTCTAGTAATATTAACTCATTAATGACACGTCAAAGATCCGCTGGACATTTTCAACCTAATTTTCCAGATATATACAGATATATACAAAGAAATGTTTGTATTTTTTTTCCCTTAAAGCGCCCTCTAGTGGAAATATTGGCAACTAAAGTTGAAATTTTGTCAGCATATATATAAATATATATAATATATCTTTATATGAAAAATATGTTTTCTTATGTTAACCATTTTTTTTTTTAAAGATTGTGGATATTGAAAAAAATTAAATTACCATATGGCAACCCTAACGCTATAATTTTTATAAGTTTGGTAGTATGTTAATAAAAACCATCCATTATTTATGCTTTGAGTGAAAACGGAATAAATTTTAGAATATTTTAGACTTTGTGTAGTTAAAAAGTTCATCTTTTCATCGGCCAGATATATAAAATATTTTTTTTATATTTTTAAATAATTTTTGAAAAAACTTCCATCACAAGTTTTTTTTCACAATGTTTTTATTCACGATTGCAGTCAAGATAATGAATCATTTTAAGATTTTATCTTCACTAAATTATCTTCTTCCAGTAAAAAAATATAGCCGTTTAAAAGTACTGGGTCGAAAAGGAACACTCTCAAAAATGAGTACATATCTGTACTTCAACTGCATGTGACTTTTTACTAACGAGGCTCAGAAAACGGAACGCAAACGGAGCTGAATTCCGTTAATGACGTACCGTAAGCGGCACATAAACGGAACATATTGTTTGTTGGGTTATGAGTCAAAACGGAATAAATATTGTCATTTTTCAAACTTTCGTATTTGAAAAATTCATGGTCTGATTGGTCAGGCTTTAAAAAATTATATACAATCAATGAACTAGTTTTGAGCGGAAAACTAAATTTACATATTTTTTCTGCAACAAAGCAATAAAAATATAAAATTTTGGTTATTTTCAAATTTTTAAGGCATTTCTAAAATAAAAGGTTAGCAATGCTGCTGATGCAAATAAATAAATACACGCCACTGTTATTAACAGAAAGTTATACATGGCAATGCTGTTGAATTACATTATGGTGAATAATGTCGTCTGGTGAAATAGTAGTTTTATTTACCACACATTAATGGCAAAAAATACAGATATTGTTTTAAGTATCAAATGACGATGCGAGATGTATAATATATTTGTATATTACAAAATGTAAAGAGTTGAGTACCACGTTACAATATAATAATAATATACAAAATATTTTACTAAACTACAATTAAATTTCCCATAAAAACTATACAAGATTTTCCCACATAGATTTTCTTAAGTATTAAACGAAGAAGGTGTTGAGAGTTGTTTAGAAATTGTATGCAAATTTTCTAACAAACAATTTATTTTGTTTTTTGAAGAAAAATAAAAAAGACACATAATAAATGTGACTAGGGGACAAATGTTATCAACTTACCTTGACAATAGTTGATAATGAAAAAGAAGGGAACATAAAAAACTTATACCCAAACAAGTTAACAACACATGATTATCTATTTTTGTTACCAAAAAATAAAATATTGAAGAACTAATCAAAACGTCTTCTTGGAGCCCAGTCAACTCTTTTTATTTCATATTATCAATTAAGTAGTATTACTTTATTGGCATCCCCCTGGTGTTAATGAACCATACAAAAATTAC
Organism: Delia radicum; assembly: GCA_021234595.1. NCBI lineage: Eukaryota > Metazoa > Arthropoda > Insecta > Diptera > Anthomyiidae > Delia > Delia radicum. Next base: position 24,306,026 of record CM037855.1, read on the forward strand.
ACCTTTTTAGTTGCAGTGGAGTGCATATCAGTCTTATCTGAGTATACACATATAAATTTCCATTTAATTTTAAAAACTAATTCGGGTATAATAAATTATTTATAAAAATCAAATACACATACCACTGCCGCTGGCTGTTCTTTCATATATTTTTTTTTTCATTTCAACTCTAATCTTTAACAGCGCAACAAAAATGCGTATATTTTGTAAAAATACAAAGTAAAAGTAATTTTTAATAGTTTGTTTTAGGTGTAATAAAAACAACCAAATAAAAATGGAAATTTTTAAAAATAACTTTACGCTTTTAGCAATTTATTCTATTCGAAGAAAACAAAGAAAAAAATCAAATTAATTTGATGTTTCGTTTCTCAACTGATAAAAAAGTGCAACATTAACAGATGATGGGGTAATACATTAGGGCGGGTCGATTTAAAAATCGCTGAACGTTCAAGGAAAATCGTATTCTAGGGATCAAAATAAGAAACTTTGCCGAAGGAACCATACCTCTAAAACGAATTCTGATGTCCCGACTTTTGACCCGTAGGGTGAAATTTTGAAAAATCCCACTTTGACCCATTTAGAGTGCCCCAATCGAATCCAACCCAATCGAATATATTTATACTCTATTTCTTCCGGAGAAAAAATAGAGACCATAATCTTGGAAAGACTACTCCTACTTTCTGAAATATCTCTATCCCGAGATTTGTACATTTTGCTAAAAAAACACTGCTAAAAAGGCCCTCTTTTAACTTAAATTTTAACCCCTAGAATGATGATTTATGCATTAATCTGCTAGCGCGTCTCCCGGAGAAGAAGTATCTCCCATAATCTTGGAGAGATTCCTCCTACTTTCTGAAATATCAAAGTGGGCTTTTCAAAATTTGACCCTACGGGTCAGAATTCGTCAGAATTCGTTTTAGAGGTTCCTTTGGCAAAGTTTCTTATTTTGATCCCTAGTATACGATTTTCCTTGAACGTTGAGCGATTTTTTTGCCTCCATACAAATCGACCCGGCCTAGTATATATGTATACCATACAATCTGCATTATAATTAATAGATAGTTTCGTATATTTAAAATGTGATAATAAAGTCAGACTCAAGAAATTAAAAAAGTAGAAATTATTAAAAATTATAGGTACAATGTAGTCAAAATGGTGATGACTGTATTTGTCATAAAAATGGCTAACCACACACAGAGAAATAAAGTGTCAACCGAATTAAAAAGTGTATATTAATGGTAAAAACTTATAAATTCAGTTAGTACAACGAAATTTACATTCAATATCTTGGGTGTTGCAACTAAAACTCAGTTGTTTTATTTTAAATTTATTTTCATCGGGATAAACATTAATTGCATTTATAGTAATTAAATGTGCTAAAGTCCCAAAACTTATTTAACAAACTGTGAAGAACAATCTGCTGTAGGCGTGTCCCTATCCGGATTTCATTCCTGCCCAAGGAAATCTTCAGGGGACTTTGTTATTAGAATTTCTAGAGATATTTGTTATGTTAAATCACAAACTCAATGAGAATTTCTTGTCTTCGTCTAGGAGCTAGATTCAAAATTTAAAATATCAAAGAAAAAAACAAAAACAACAACAAAATATTATCACAATTGGCTTTGTCATCTTCCAAATACTACTCTGTTTTTTGACAGACCTAGCAATGTAGTGATGTTTATTCAAGTAAATCAACAATAGAAAATCATATGTTTTCTATTAGTGTCAGTTACATTTAAATTTGCACAAGCACCTGCATATTTGTTATTTAAAATTTATTTTCATCGGGATAAACATTAATTGCATTTATAGTAATTAAATGTGCTAAAGTCCCAAAACTTATTTAACAAACTGTGAAAAACAATCTGCTGTAGGCGTGTCCCTATCCGGACTTCATTCCTGCCCAAGGAAATCTTCAGTTGACTTAACAGAATTTTGTTGCGAAAACTAATGTTAAATTGTGCCAACCGTCTGAAATTCGTAGTAACCGATTTTTTTTTTTTTTTTGAATTTCAGTCGTAGTAACTGAATTTCAGTTGGCAAACAGCTAAATTTTTCTCTGTGTGCATATATTCATTATTAGCAGTTAAAGAATTTCCCAGTTTAAACGGACAAATTTTAAATCAACTGAATTAATTGCTATCAACTAATGTTTCAGTCAAATAAAATTCGTTTTCTGTTACCCTGTGAATACAAATTTTAAATGTTCAAATTTTGTTTTCCAAAACAAATATTAATTTAAAAGAAAAGATAAAATATGTAATTAATTTTCAAAAAAAAGTTTTTACGGCTATAATTTGGAGCATAATATATTGATTATTCTTATAATTTTATGAAATTTAGTAAATAATTTTAATTCTACTATTTAAAACAAGTATATAAAAAAAATTTTGCATACGCAGTTGTGATGTACAGGCAATTTGAAATTTTTATGGCTGATTTAGGAAAACAAAATGAAAAGCGGTAAATCAAGAATCCAATTTAAAAGTAAATTAATTAATAAATGTTAGAACTAAATTTTAAAAATTAAATAAAAAAGTAGCTCTTTTCACATCGGTTATTATCAACTGAATAGAATGGTTATGTTAAAACAAATTCCTTGTTTTCAACTGAGGCTCAGTGGTTTTGTTTGCTTAAAAAGATTAGTTATTTTCAATTAATTTAAATAACTGAGCCTCAGGTAGGGGTATTTCACCTGAGACTCAGTTATTTAAAATTTATTTGGAAATAACTGAGAAATTTTTTCGTTGTAGTAAAGACAACTATCGAAGCGGTCAAAAACAACTAACCTTAAATGAATGTATAAACAATATATTTGTTTTGATTACAATACAAATTTGTATTTCCTACATTCTATTTACAATGCAAAGTCAAAACTCCAAACGGTATTCCAGTTATGATATTTTTAAGCAATGAAGATACAATGAAATTTTCTAATTAATAAACATATCAATAATAACAAATATAAACTAAACGAGAATTTTTAAAAACTCGACATAATCTTCTATTTTTAAGTAACTAACAATAATTAACTGTTTACTGCAAAATTTCTGTTTTGGTGGTTGTTTATTAAACAACTAAAATAAGCACACGAAACAACTGTTACTGAAGTACAGTATTTTAGGTTAGTTATTTTTTGAAATGAGTATTTAGACAGCCATTTCAATTTATTCATTTTTATTTATTCATAGAAAAATGACTACAATACCAGTTAAAACAACTACTACTGTTTACTACCCTAATGACCTACATGTAGTTACTGTAAGCAGTGATGCCAACCTGATGCTCTTGGTACTTTTTGTGGTGTTTTCAATGTCACAAAACGTCAAAATTTTTCTCATGGTGCCAAAACATAAAAAAGCATTAAATTGGTGCTCTTATAATTTAGTGCTTTTTAACCAATTTCGTTTTAGAGACCAGTACTTTATTCGAAAAGCCCTAATACTGCAGTAAAAACTTTTGTAAACTCCAATTTTTTACAGTCTTAAGGAATTAGAATCAAATGACACTTTTTTTTAAAAATGTTTTCTTTGATCTTCTTTAGTTTAGTGAGTTTTTTTTTTAAACGAGCTTAAGATCTTTTATTTATACATACAGTACTTTTCGCTTATAGTCACATCTCTTAGTTGCACACAAGTTGTGGACTATATCGCTAATGTGACTATATCGCTAGTTTTTTTATATGCCATTTTGTTGCCTATAAATAAATTGTGATATAGTCATCATAAAATGTGACTATATGCAATTTATTTATTATTATAACAGGTGGAAAATTTGGAACATAAAAACGATGTTTGAAACGATTCAGCTCAGTTTTTATTTTAGCCTCTTAAATTTGTAAATAATTTTAAACTGAAAAAAAATTCAAGATTTTACAATTATATTAGAAATTTTCTGTATTGTGACTATAACTTAAATTATTTGCATATAAATTTACTTTTAGTAGCCAGAGTTTAGTGGCATATAAGCCAAATGTGATTATATCGTGAATGGACTATATCCTAAATATTTTGTATGCAATTTGATTTTAGATGACAGTTAAAGTGTAAAAATGGACTATATCGCTAAATGGACTATAAGCGATGTGACTGTAAACGAAAAGTACTGTAGTAATTATTTATATCCAATATTTCGACTCCACATTGGGTGACTTATACAGGGTACAATTGTTCCCAGTAATTTTTAATTCATTATCGACACGCTGTTCCTTTTCCGACTCACAAGAGGAGTCTTCCGATGGGTTCTCTCCGATGTAATAACATTTGAATATGTGACAAAGAAGAAACAAATATAAGACGCGTATTTTTCTAGCGGCCCAATCTCATGTAAAGGAGTGGGGTAGAAATGACCCATTTTTTTTGTTTTTTCGTCTTATTTAGAATTGCTTCAGAGAAATTTTTAACAAGTGGCGTACTAAATGAAAGAGCTTTTGGAGACGCATTAACTGGTAGACGAAAGATGTTCGATAACTTTCAAGTATTATTGTTATTTAAAAAAATATGTTTTAAGTGATATTAAAACTGGCGTTGTGCTAACGAATTATAAAGGGTCCGCCAAATAACTTTTTTTTTTTGAAAATGCTATAAAAAAAACTACTGAATATTTTCTCAAATTTCTTTTTTATTTGAAAGTACAATCCTTCCGGTTAATAATGGAAAATAATTTCATTCAAATGGCTGCCTCGGCTGGCCATGCAGTATGAGCTTCATCTGAAAAGATGATTTTTTTTTTTTGGCAAAATTGGCATCGGAAAAAAAAAACGTTAGATGGCGGACCCTATAGTTGAATTAAGTTAATAAATATACTTGTAGGTAAAAAAAAACACTGCAAATGTAGTTAAAAACAAATGAAATTTCACTTAAGAAAAGGACGACTTACATTTCAGTAAATTCAACTAACATTGTCATTTGTTTTTTAATGTTCAAAAATTAACCACAATTATAGTAAAAATAAACCACATATGTTAGTAAAAAATAGACAAACATTTTTTTATTTTTTTAAATAACACAAATTAATTATAAAAAATGAATGTAAAATCATAAAACAGTCATTTGATGTGGTTTGTTTTTTTTTTTAAATGAGCTACAAGGTTAGTAAGAAATTTTGTTTGTTCTACAAATGACTGACATTTATATTAAAAATAAAGAAACTGTATTACAACCCAAAGAACTACATATTTTTAAAGTTGAAGTTCCCTGACTGTATATATATTAATACCTATTAAATTTTATCGAGAAGGTGTCAGAGCATTTTGAAAATTGAAAAAATTACACTCCCCGATAAAATTAAATAAGCATTTTTATATGTACAGTAAAACTCGCTTAAGACGAATCATCGGTTAATACGAACTTATTTAAAAGTCCCGACGTTTTGACAACAATTTTCATATAAAATACATCTTTTAATACGAACTCAGTTAATACGAACCCTCGGTTATTACGAACTGTTTGAAGCAGTCCCAAAAAACTCGTTTTCATACAAATTACCATGTTTAGTACACTCTTTATCCGTTTTATGGGATAGACCTAGTATGAATTCCATATCCGTGGATGACTTTCTAGATATAGATGCTAATGTTTTGACGTCACATACATTATCAGATGAAGAAATATTGGAAGTTGTTAATCCTCCCGATGTTGAAAATTTGTCAAGTGATGAAAAAGTCGAAATAGAGGAGGATGTATCGAATATACAAACGGTACACAATAGCTTAATAAACATAAAAAAATATATTCGAACAAAATCGTGTTCCGAAGAAGCTGACAATCATATATTGGTAATAGAAAAACTTATAACGAATGAAATCGTTAATTCAGTCATTCAGAAAAAAATAACAGATTTTTTTTTTTTAAAAAATTAAGAATTTTAATTGTGAATGCATGAAATGCTAATTTTATCTTTTATTTATGTAATAATGAATAATCTTGTTTTTGCTTTAATAAATACATATTTTTTATCGTTAAAAAAAAACCGCTTAATACGAACCTTGCTTAAGACAAACTCATTTTTTTGGTCCCTCGGAGTTCGTCTTAACCGGGTTTTATTGTATGTTAATTTGAACTCAAACCAACAACACCTTCCCATACAAAAGTGGTATACGAAAAAAATTGTTTTTTGAATAAAAAAAAATGTTCGGACATGCACAGACATGTTTTATATACCAGTTTATGCATCTTTTAAATACCCTTCATTTGATATCAAATATGCCTATTTAAATAGTCTATTTAAGAAATATATTTAAAAACTGTCAAATTGGGTAATTTTTGAACCTACTTTTTAACCCCTTAACTTGAGATTGCGCAGTTAAAAAAATAAATGGCTAATATTTGTTTGTCCTCTACAGCATAGACAAGTTTTATTAAAATCTGCGGATTCACCACTGTGTAGTTTCCTTGAAAGATTGAGAAAACACTGATGAAGTTTTTCTACTTGATAAAAATTTATAACAACTTTATTTTAATGTAATAGAGTATTTTAAAAGTTCGACTTAACCCATTAAAGTACTTTTTCTATCTATAGTTTGGTGGTGCAACAATTTCATTGTTATGTATTTGTTAATTTTTTTGTTTGTGTTGTTTTTGTGTATATTTCACTTAACATTTAAATTTGAACTCTCACTCTGCGAAATAATAGTGTTGAAAATGTGTATTTTTAGAACTGTACAATAAAAGCACTTCAATTTCGTTTTTTTTGAATGGATGTTTGTTTATTAAGATTTCAAACAGGTGCTTGACTTGGATTTAGAAAATTTTGTATAAAGAAAATCACAAAATATGGTAAGAAATTTTGAGAAGAATTCTCGTATTATGGTTTTTTTATTTCAAAAATGACAAAAACGATTTATTTATAAATTATATTTATGGAACTGTTTCATTTTACGAAAATCTGTGATGAATTGTCATATTTATGAAGATTGAATAAAAATGATGAATCTTTTCATAAATGTTTATGAAACATACTTTATAACTTTTACATAATTTCATAGAAAAATATCAAGGTTTTTTTATGAAAATGGCTCATGTATCGAAAACCGAAAGAAAAAGAGCAAAACGGAAAAGTTTTCTTTTCTAGTGGAGTACTAACACAGTTCCATTATAAAATTGAGCCAAGTCCAGGTGGATTTTCGAAACACATCACCTCAACAATATTATTATGGAACAGTTTCATAAACATTTATTAAATACAGTAAAACCCGGTTAAGACGAACTCCGAGGGACCAAAAAAATTAGTTCGTCTTAAGCGAGGTTCGTATTAAGCGGTTTTTTTTAACGATAAAAAATACGTATTTATTAAAACAAAAACAAGATTTTTACATAAATAAAATTAGCATTTCATGCATTCACAATTAAAAATTCATTTAAAATTCTTCATTTCAAAAAAAAAAAAAATCTGTTATTTTTTTCTGAATGACTGAATTAACGATTTCATTCGTTATAAGTTTTTCTATTACCAAAATATGATTGTCAGCTTCTTCGGCACACGATTTTGTTCGAATATATCACTTGACATATTTTCAACATCGGCAGGATTAACAATTTCCAATATTTCTTCACCTGATAAAGTATGTGACGTCAAAACTATATCTAGAAAGTCATCCACGGATATGAAATTCATATTAGGTCTATCCCATTAAACGGATAAAGAGTGTACTAAACATGGTAATTTGTATGAAAACGAGTTTTTGGGACTGCTTAAAACAGTTCGTAATAACCGAGGGTTCGTATTAACTGAGTTCGTATTAAAAGATGTATTTTATATAAAAATTGTTGCCAAAACGTCGTGACTTTTAAATTAGTTCGTATTAACAGAGGGTTCGTCTTAACCGAGTCGTCTTAAGCGAGTTTTACTGTATTTCATTGGACTAAATATTAACATTTTTATCATATTTATGAAGGTTTTCATAAATATAATGTAGCTTTTCCTTTGAGTGTATGATTTAATACAGTCGCATGAATTGAAGGGCAGTAGGTTTTACATTGCAAAGTATGGCCACCTTAATATTGTCTCCTAACTGAATTTTCGAGAATAGTTGCTAATGAAAATATCTTCAATTTACAATACGTAATTGTTTTTTTTTGTTTACTTCGCATGCATTTTTAAAATTCATTAAAGGCATTTAAATGATGTTCAATGTATTCGTATTGAAAATTTTATGCAACCAAACAAAACATGAACATTTCCTTATTGTCTGACAATAATAAATATTTTCAATTAGTTTTCAAAGTTATTAATTGAAATGCATTTTAAGAAAATCAATTTATCTCAATGATGCTTCAATTTGAACTGACACAAAGTTGAAATTTTTTAAAATATATAATCGATAAAATCAACCATTTGATGCCCTAAAGAATTTTAAGTTGAGTATTGGTGTAGCACAATGTCCAACATTTTAGGTTCCTAGTAGGTTTTCAAGACTTTTAAGCAATATCTTTAATTTCTTATAATTTTGAGTTGAAAGATTAAAATTGCAGGCTTTTAACAAAATATAACTTGTGTTGGGCGCCAAAAAACTGTCTCCAATGATATTTAAATGAAACCAGTCAAATTATCTTTACAAACGAAATGTTTCTTATTAAGGTAATTATGCAATTTAAAATTTAAGGTTTTGTCAACAATCAAAAAATATTCAATTTTACATATCTACCCCCTTTAAATTTGGTATTAAAGTTTTGGGTTGCTAGCTTTAACGGTTGTGGAAATATCGCGTTTAAACATATGAAAAAAATCTAAAATTTAACAAATATAGTGGTACTTAATCGTCCATATCTTTTTTTAAGTTAGCAGATCTTAGAGTTAATCGGGTTTAAAAAATTAATTGTTCGAGTTATAAGTTTCTTTAAATTATGACCTTTTAAGGGGGGACATTACATTCGCGGCAGAAAAAACAGACCTTTTTTTTTAAATTCATAACTCAGTCAAAAACAAACATTTTTCCAAAATTCAAAAAATATATTTTTCACTCCAACATGGTTTTATAAAGCTCCAAACTGGCGGCAGAGAAAAAAAAACGGGGCCTCGTGGTTGCAGCGCTGGGAGTTGCAAAAAATTGTCTTTTTCAAATCTTAACAAACATGGTTATCGTATGACATGAGCTTTTTTTTAAATTTTTTGTTTTCAATTTTTGGTGATGTTCAAAATTTAAAAGTGTTTTTTCGAAAAAAAAAATATTGACTTTAAAAATTCATAAAAAATTGAAAAAAAAAATTAAAAAAAGCTCGTGTCATACGATAGCGAATCAAGTTTAAAAAAATACAAAAAAAAAAAATCGTCAAAAAATTAACCCGCTAGTGCCGTAACCAGTACGAAAAACATGGTTTCGAGATAAACGCGTTCAAAGTTTGCGAACACAGAAAAAAGGTTACCTTCAATCTGCCATGCCTGCTTCGTACTGTATGCCTTCCTTATCTTGTGTTGTGCTGTTTCTTACAGTTTTTTGCAATCGTTAAGCAATTCGGGCTTCTTTTGAAGCTTCTTATGCCTTCACTCTTCACCCTTCAAGTAGGTACGAAATAACAACCACCAAAAGTCAGGTAGCAAGTAAAACAAGTATTTACCAGCTGCCGTACGTAGGTAGCGCGAAAATTAAAAATGCGCTCTCACTAATCCGGCTGTAACTTTTGAACCCGTAGGAATTTTTCCATGACATTTTTTTTCTTAGATTCTTAAGATTATTTACTAAAATACAAAATTATAAAACAAAATCGATTTCAAAAGCGGCCAATGTCATGTCCACCCTTAAGATTCGCAATTGTTTTTTTTTTTTTTTTTTGGAATTTCAGTCCTACTTTGAAATCGGAAGAAGAAAAATTGCTCATTCCTGAGTGTAGGGTATAAAGCAATTTGCTGAAATTTCAATTAATTTCTTGCTAAAAATACTTACACTCAAAATCATTTTGAAAGTAATAATGAATTTTATGTAAGTTTAGTGTTACTGTTTTATTTTTAAATAAACATTTTCAAAAAGACATGTCTACTAGTAGTCATAAGTAAGTGAAGCAATTCCCTTTTTTGTCTTAACAGGAAATCTTAAATGACTTTACTTTAAGGTGATCTTTTCTTTTAGCTTTTTTTTTTTGTTTTTTTAAGTGTGATTACACACAGATGTGGTAGATACGATAGACTAAAGACATTTCACTTTCTTTGAAGTAGGCACTGTAAATCACATCACATCAAGATCATTTTGACGCAAAATTCAATTCAATACTTACTCCATCTGTGTAAAACTACTTGTCATCAGTTTGTCTTTTATTTATTTGGAGTTGTAAAACCTCGTCATGGTTTTGGGTATTGTAGTTTTGAAACATGTTGCCGTAGAAGGTTACTGATGCTAAATAAATTTACAAGCAAAAAAAGAGTGAAACTGGTCTTGATGTATTTTGGGTTTTTGTAGGAGGGTTATGGAGTCATTGTGTAAATATTATTTTTGCAATCTAAATAGCTTTTACGATTCCTCAAATATTCAATTAAGTTTATTTTGTAATATATTTTCATTTAGTTTGTTCCCAGCTTATCATATCGATGTGTGTTTTTAAAAGATATGTAAGTACTATTTTCATATCTACACTGCGAGAATTATCTGCATGATATCAATAAATTGTTGCATTAGCTCAATGAAGTGTAGCTGGAATTCGTTCAGTGAAACTTTTCATTAAACGAACTCAGTTTTTCATAAAATTTTTTGAAAAATTGCATTTGATTTATTAAAAATTGTATACGCCTAATGAAAAATCTTCATTTAAAATGGTTTTATAAAAATGTTTAAGCTTTTTCATAAAGTTAAAGGAATTTTTCATTCACTTTGTGAAGAAAAATTCATTAGATTTGTGAAAAATGTCATTAAAACTTGTCTAGGAAAATTCTCTCGGTGTATGAGCCCTTTTGTCAACACCGCTTCCAATAGTGGAAGTTCTTTTGTGGCAAAATCCAAATATTGTTTTTCTTTTCTTGTTTCTTTTTATTATTATTTTTTTTTTTTTTATCTGTCCGCCTACACTCCAGCCGATTTTTTTTACAGTTCATTATTATTTTCCTATATAGTTTTAAGTTTTCTCTTATTTGAGGGGGAAACTTACAGTAGGAGACAAAAGTATAAAAGCACTAAAGAAAAATATTTATGATATGGGAACCCGTTCAACTGTAAGATGTAGAATTTTGACTTTATAAATGAAAGTTTTGTTGAAAATGTTTGGAAGGCCTTTACTATGATCGCTTCCGACGATTTAGTCTTATGTTACTCAGAGATTACAATCTTTTCAAATACATGGTTGTATTTTAAGTTTATTCGTTATTAAACTTCTCTGATTTTAGATATAAACAAATTATTCATAACTGTGGTCTAAAAATTTCTAAATACAATTTTTTTCATAACCTTAAGAAGTGCCGGACAGGGTCTTCAGTATCTTTAACATTGTTTTATACAAACCCACAATTGTGTCCTAAGATTCCGCAACTTTTAATCCTTTGCAAAACCCATAATCTCTTTCTTAGATTTTTTCTACTTAGGGTCCTTTAAAATCCAATATTTCTTCTTTAGATTCATTGACTTTATATCATTTAGAGTTCACTATTGTGTCCTTATTGGACTTTGTATAATTTGAAACTCACCATTGCGTCCTTACATCATACGATTCTAAATCCTTGTTTGCCTCTTTAGATACTTTGACTCTATATTCTTTAAATCCCAACATAACGTTTATAGATTCAGTCATATTCTTTAAAACCCACAATAACTATCTTAGATTCCTTGAATTTATAGCCTTTACAACCTAAGATTGTTTTCTAAGATTCTCTGATTTTTGGATGTTTAAAACCCTCGATTACATCCTAAGATTATTCGACTTTGAATCCTTTGAAGCTCTCGATTGCGTCCCTAGGTCATTCGATATCGAATTCTAGATTGATTCGTTAGATACTATGACTTTATATAATTTAAAGGAAACTGTTACAAAGAAACTACACAGTGGTGTTACCCACAGATCTTAATAAATCTGGAATATGTTGTGAGCGATTAAAAATTATGGAGCAAACAATTTTTTAAGGTGCGCAATCTCATGTTTAGGGTATCAAATGTGGGGTCAAATCTTACCCCATTTTTCCGTTTTACTATATCAGTTTAAAAGGAAATATATACAAATTGGGTATCAAACTAAAAGTATTTCTGAGATCTATTCTATAGAATAAAAGTTTTCAAACAAAATAAATTTTTTCAAACAAATTTTTAATCCATTTACGCCCTAGTAGATTGCGCAAGTATAGTATTATTGGGTTTTACCACTATTTCCTTGTTTAAATGTTAGGACACTTTGCAACTCTCGATTGCGTCCCTATATAATTCGATTTTGGATCCTTGTTTGCCTTCTTAGATACTTTGACTTTATATCCTTTAAACATCACGATAACGTCCTTGTATTCTTTGACTTTGTATCTTTTAATGATGATAATAAAATCCACGATAACGCCCTTGGATGTGGGTCCTTGAAAACCCATGCCTGTGTTCTTATATTCTTTGACTTGAGATATTTTGAAACCCACGATTGCATTCATATATTCTTCAACTTTAGATATTTTGAAAGCCAGGATCACAATCTTTAATTTTTCGACTTTACTCACTTACTTAACTCACAATTGTGTTCTTTAATTCTTTGACTTGAGATATTTTGAAACCCACGATTGCATTCTTAAATACTTTAACTTTAGGTACTTTAACACGAACTATTAAGTCCTTAGATTTTTTTTTTTTTTTTTTTTTTTTTTAAAGATGCTAATGTGTTGCTTTCTTTGGAAAGGGGATAGTGGAGAGATGAAAGGTGGTGAAAGATGAAGGGCTTCAAACATGGCAACACTTTAAATCATTAAAAATCCACATTACAAATTTTTCGAATCCTTTAAAATCCACAATTCCTCCTTCTTGGGCTTAGGATATTTTAACTATTACGATTGCGTTATTAAATTTATGGGCTTTAGATTCTTCTTCCTTAGATGCTCCACCTTTATATTCTTTGACTTCTGTGGACTTCGAATGTATATCTCTAAAACTCACTGTTGCTTCATTACTTTTTCATTAAAAGGATGATATCCTCAAAAAGTATGATAACTTCCTAAGATTATTTTACTATAGGTCCTATAAAATCGAAGATTGTGTGATTAAACTCTTTAACTTGAGATATTTTAAAATTGAATTCTTAAATTCCTCGACTTTGGATTCCTTTATATCCACGATGACGATCTTAAATTCATTTATTTCAGATCCTCTATTATCGACGATAAAGTCCTTAAGACTATTCTACTTTAAGTCTGTCATAACATTATTGCGGCTTTAAATTCATTGACTTTAGATTCTTAGTTTCTCCGGCTTTGCATCTCTTGAAACCCACAATTGCTTCCTTTTATTCATTGACTCAATTTTGAGCCATGAGTTTCTTAAACTCACTATTGAATGAATCTAGGGTTACTATCTATTTGACTATTATAAAATACTGTAAAATCCTAGACTTTGGGTAATTTCTATGGACTTTGAATTTTGATCCTTTAGAACTTTCGACTTTTTCATTATATTATATGACTTTGAATCATTTCTTTGGACTTTAAACTTAGATCCTTTAAAACCTATGACTGTATGATAAGATTCATCAATTTTGTATAATTTTTATGGACTTAAAATAAGTAACCTTTAGAACCCAAAATTCGACCACATCCTCCAGTATATCTTGGAATCCGTCATTAGTAATCTAGGCTAGATTATAATAATTCTTATTACTAAATCATGAGATTCTTAAACTTTTTCGTGATTAGAAATAAAAGAAATATTGAAATTAATTTTAATTAAAAATTACTGGATTAACGACAGCTTTTTTAACATTATGCAATTGTAATTTATTAAACGATTGAAATCCGAATAAATTAATAGTGCCCTATCAATAAAAAACAACAAATACCTACGACGGAATACTTTAAGAATATATTGATGGGGGGAAACGATGACAAAATTTCAAATCAAAACAAATAATTAAAAAAATACAAAGAGATAATTCAATTAATCTCAGTGTTGCAAAGTATTTTTTTTTACAAATTCCCATAAATTGTCCAAAAAAAACCCTAGATTTACTCTACTACTAAACAAATCCCCCTAAAAATTATTATTCTGCTAAATTTTTTAGTTTTTATTTCAAATTCTTTGAATAAAAATGTTAATTTCGTTAGATTTTTACTGTTTTCATAGTCAAAATCTGAAATTTTATTTTAACAGCGCAGTAAAGTGGCTTAAAAAAAGTTAAAATTATGCCAAAAATAATAATAATCGAACCGAAAATTTTATTTTTATAAAGCCAATAGTACCTCTTTCAACCAGATTTTTACCCCCAAATCTTCCCACTAACAAATTGTTACCCCCTAAATTCCCCATAAACGACAAAAAAAAACTCCTAAATCTAGGGGAAACTCCCTAACTTGGCAACACTGTTTCTTCTTGAATGTTTGTGGAGTCAAACGAAAACAATAAGAGAGAACTCAGTTGAAGATAGATGGGCTCCAAATGTAATTTAGCATTAACATGTGCTCCTCTATGAATGAGAATTTTGAGTAAATTAGAGCTTTTTTTTTTTAAAGTAGCTACAAATGTGAATGTGATATGAATGAAGAAGTAAAGGCGGATAGTAGTGACGGCTACTGTAGACAAGATTGTAAGATTTGTGTTAGTTTATTCGAAGTCGTCGTGGTATTATGTTGTTCGAAACGTGTTAGTAAACGTTTGGTTATTTAAAAATAAAATTGTGTTTTTTAAGAATATAAAACGAAAATTTTGTAAAAAAAAACAAACTTATAATATAATTTAAAATTTGTTCTTAAAAAAAAAAAAAATGTTTTATGTATACTAAAAATTTATACAAAATTGATAATATAAACCAAAGTGACAAAGTTTAAAAAGTTGCAACTAATTAACTTGTTGAAATTGTAAAGATAGAAAAATAAAGATTTCAGAAATACAGAATTATAGAGTGCCTCAAAAAAATAAGTGTATGATGCACCCCTGAAAATAAGAATTAACATGTTTTATGACGGTTCCTAAAATTTCTAGAAAAAAATGGTATTTTCCAATTTTTGCCCCTCTAGGTAGGAATTTTCAAAAATCCCGTCAAAGGATAATGATTACGCGGGAGGAGTAATCTACACAAAATGCTAATATGGAAACTTTTTGCTTTGAAATCCGACTTTTACTATGTTCCTGGCGAAAATTCCAAAATAACATTACATTTGATTTAGGCTTTATTAGGCAATGAGTTGGCGGACGAACTTGCGAGGGAGGGTTCGAATCTGGACTTGGCAGTAAGGGACGGTGTGGGGGGGGGGGGGGGGGGGATAAAGCCCCCATTATGTTAATACTTTGAGGTTATACGGAAGGGATTCCGCGAAACCGTTAACCAATCATGGAGGGACAGAATGGACTGCAGGGTGTCTAGGGCGTTATGGCCCGCATTGGACGCAGGGTCAACCAAGATTCTTTTGGGATTGGACAGGGAAGGTCTCAGGACCCTTACGGGCTTCCTGACCGGTCATTGTTCTGTCAGGGCTTTCACAAGCAGATGGGACAGGGACATACCGGATTTTTGCAGGTTGTGCGAGGACGTTGAGGAACTGGAGACAGTTGAGCATATAATGTGCCACTGTCCTAGGTTGCAGGGCCTCAGACAGAAATGGCTAGGAGATAGATTTCACGACGAACTTGGGTGTGTCGCTGGATACAATCCAGTAGATTTGCTGAGATTTGTCAGGGAGATAGGACGGCTGTTTCTAGCAAGGGGACGATAGGAGCTGGTTTCTGGGGAGTATATATTCTTTCTATCTTTCTTTATATCTATCTTTCAATCTATGTTTCTGTCTATTTCTATTCTTTCTCACCGTTTTTTCTCTGAAGGGATTCACAATGGACCGTATTGGTCTCCGAGTGGAGTTGTGCCCCTAGGCACATAACCCTTCCTAACCTAACCTAACCTAGGCTTTATTATAAGGAACATATTTGTTAAATTCATTTAGAAAGGCAGTCAAGGGGTAGCCTTTAACGCTTTATGCCACTCCCCGAAAAAAATTTCACAT
The DNA here is from genome assembly GCA_021234595.1 of Delia radicum. Lineage (NCBI taxonomy): Eukaryota > Metazoa > Arthropoda > Insecta > Diptera > Anthomyiidae > Delia > Delia radicum. Next base: position 24,322,115 of record CM037855.1, read on the forward strand.
ATCTTGTCTTAGCGAACGTTTACTCGGGAGGAGCAACATATATTAAAAACTTCAAGTTCCTAACATCAGCTATTTGGCAAAGACATTTCAAGAACATTTTCCATTTCAGTTAATAATGAATTCACCCTTACTCCAGAACACATATATCAGATTGTAGATTTCTAAGTAAAAAAGTTTTGAGAGGCTGTCATGGAGGAGACTATTCCCCTTTTTGCAGCTACCCATAGGCATTTCGAAAAATCCCGTCTCTACGGGTAGGGAACCTAAACAACAAATTTTAAGTTCCTAACTTTAGCAGTTTGGTCAGGTCGCCAAGGCTCCTTTCATCCTCTATTTTTTCCATGTTCCTGATCAGAAATCTAAGAGTTATCATATCTAAGAATAACAATTATCATATTTTTTTAATAATAAAGGGTCCGCCAAATAACTTTTTTTTTTTTTTTTAAAAATGCTATCAAAAAAACTACTGAATATTTTCTCAAATTTGTTTTTTTATTTGAAAGTACAATCCTTCCGGTTAATAATGGAAAATAATTTCATTCAAATGGCTGCCTCGGCTGGCCATGCAGTAGCCTACACGATCGGTCCAAATTTTAAGCACATTATCGATTGTGTGCAGCTGTATTTCACCAATGGCTTCACGAATATTGTCCTTTAAAGCGTCAATTATCTCTGGCTTGTTGGCGTAACACTTATCTTTGACGGCACCCCACAAATAATAGTCCAACGGTGTCAAATCGCAGCTCCGAGGTGGCCAAATGACATCAGATCTGCGGCTGATAATGCGATCTTCAAAAACAGGGCGCAAAACATCGAGTGTAGCTTAGGCTGTGTGGCACGTAGCGCCGTCCTGTTGAAACCAAATGTTGCCAATATCCTCCTCTTCAATTTTTGTGAACAAAAATTCGTTCAACATGGCCCGATAACGATCGCCATTGACTGTAACGGCCACTCCTTGCTCACACATTCTGCAACATTACCATGATTTTCAAAGTAATGTCGCAATATTTCCCAGCGTTGTTCAAGCGTATACACAACCATATTCGTTCAGCGGAAGGATAAAACTAAGTTTCTGTCAAATCAGACATGAGCTAAGTGTTACTATTCACGAAATAAGCACTAGTTGACAAAAAACGTTAGATGGCGGACCCTTTAGAATGGAAAACTGGCCTAGAGCGATATGGAATAAAACGGGGAATAAGTGTAATTGGAATTTTAACAAATGGAACAGGAATTGAAATGGGATAGAATGGGGAACGAAATATTAAATATCGAAGTATTGAAATTTATATTTGCACGTAAATCAGTATTTCAATTTAATTTTTCTTATTTTAATTAAAGAATGTACAACATAAATTAAGTTTTACGGAAATTACCTTTTTCTTAATCCTAAATAACTACAGAAATTAATTGTAAAATAATTAACATTTGAATAATATTCGTGCAAAATATTTACAAAATATTAAAAATACCGAAATTTTTAAATTCGTTTAGTAAAAAAATGTCTGCTGTCAAGTTTGACAAAGTGCTGCCAGTTGGAGTAATTACAGTCAAAGTTAATTAACCGTTACAAATAATAAATTACAATATTTTATAACTTAAAAAATAAATAGAACTAACTTGGAGTAAAAAATTTAAAAAACAAATTAAATAATTTGCTTTTTTTTTGTTTAAAAATAAAATAATAAATCAAAATGAGTAAAAAAATGTGGAATAAAATCTTTAAAAGTAAATCGAATAAAAACTCGAAAACTTTACAAGCGGCCAATAAAATTAATAAACGTTGTAGTATTTATGAAGAATATCAACAACTAAATGCGGCTTTAGATTTAACGGGTCAAAATGAAAAGTTTTTGGAAAATTCGCAAGCTAACGATGCAAGCACTTTGATTAAAAATTCACTATCATCATCACCGACACCACCAACAAAAATACCACAGACAACAACTACTTTTACTAAAGTAGTAAATAGTTTAACATTAAAACGTTCTCAAAATTCGAATAGTAGTAAGGATTTAAAAAGCGGAAACGGAAATGAAACAAAAGAGAAACACTCCAAGAAGAGTGAGTTTAAAACAATTTCAGCATCCTCATTATCATCACCATCTATAGGAGAATCAACAGCAATTAATCAAACCATCACCATCGACCACAATAACAGTAGTTTTAACACACCTTGTGATGCATCATTAAATCGGCAACAGCAACTAACTGCATTTACAGATACAATAGCTACTGCAACATCAAATTTAAATAATAATAATGAATATTTAGCATGCAACAACAATTTAGCTAACCCTAACTTTCAACAACAACAACAACAAAAGCGTCTTTCGCAAATTGTTATTGTTGTTAGAAAACTAAATACAACAGCATCTTTAACTCCAACTTCTTCTTCTTCCGATCTTGCCACAAACTTAAATAATCAAATTCACACCACTAGTATTGCTACTACTAACAAACTTAATAATCTTAATACAAATATTAGTACCGCTTTAGAAAATTCATCACTAACAACAGCTTCGTCTAACGTTGTAAATGATCAAAATCAATTGAGCGTAAATACTAAACATAATTTTGATGTTAGTGATCATTATACTAATTTACAACATGATGATCGGAGGTTTTGTTTTAAAGATTTAGGTAAAAATTTATAATTATAGTTATTAAATGTTTTCTTTTTAGTTTAATATTTATAACAATATTAATAACAACACTTTGATTAGGCGATCTACAATGCATTAAATTTAAACCGATTATGTATGGCAATTTCAAAATTAAGTTGCAGCCAAGGTTGCCAGCTGATTGAGAAAGTTGCAATCTTATCGAAACCAATTGTCAGTTCTTCGCTAGATTTTAAATTTAGTAGAAATAAAGGCTAATAGAAATAGTTTTTTCAAGGAATTTCACAGTTATTTTTGAAGAAAAAATAAGAATTTTTAAATTGTTGCTTATTTAAATGAACCCTCTTGCATTAAAATAATACACTCAGGGAACTTCTGTTTTAAAAATTTGTAGTTGTTTAGGTTGTAATACAGTTTCTTTATTTTTAATGTAAATGTCAGTCATAACCTTGTAGTTCATTTAAAAAAAACTAACCACATCAAATGACTGTTTTATGATTTTACATTCATTTTTTACAGTCGTTTCTTTGTTATTTAAAAAATAAATGTTTGTTTATTTTTTTACTAACATATCGCGGGCTGAGTATTGTTTTGCCGTATGTATATGTCAAAACCTATGCATTTTTATTGCAATTGTTAGTTATTTTTTAAACAGTAAAAACAAATAACAAATGTTGGTTGAATTTAATGAAATGTTAGTCGTCCTTTCATAAAGTGAAACTTCATTTGTTTTTGACTACATTTGCTGTGGTATTTACCTACTATATAATATCCTTAGTGTAGTTTCGTATTATAATATAATATAAATTTCACTTTCTCTTTTGGTTTTCCCAAAGATTCTGAAACTACATTTACACTGAACACTAAATTGCGTATTTTAGTTTTTTTTTTTTTTTTTAGTTTTCGACTGTCCAAAAACGAAAATACGTATTTTGGGATTCAATATAAACGTAGTATATTTATAAATAAAAATTTAAAGGCCCATCTACACTAGGGTGTCCCATTCAAAAAAAAATTTTGGGGATCATTCTTAATTTGAATAATCATAAGGCTAAGAAGTTTTGAGATTTTTTTCAGATTTTTCGGAGGTGGTTTAGAGGTCGCGCAAATCGATTTTTTACCAAAAATCGAGCTTTTTGGGCTTTTTTTGAATTTTGCTTGAAAATTGGTAAAAAATCGATATTTCTTCAGCTTCTGTGTCAATATTCTTAAAGAAAATTTTCCGATCTTTAATTTTATGTGCATAAATAATAAGTTTCGGCAATGATTTTGCACATTTTGACAATTTAATAACGGTTTTTCGTAAATTTTCAACAAATATGGAAAAGAATGCTTTATAACTTTTAAAATTTGTATAAAGACTAAAAAAACTAATGATGCAGTTTAATAGATTATTAAGTTTTAAATTAATTAGCAGAAAAAAAAATGAATTTTCTCTCACCGTTCTCGTGTTATACCCTTTTAAAGCTTTGTAAACATTGTATGAAATGTATAATACTATAAGGTGTGAACTAGGTTTGCATTGGTTTAAACTTTAAATAATTGGATTTAGAAAATGTTTTTACAAATAAAATAATAGTTACTTACCACTCATACATAACAATTATATTAAAAACAAAGAAAAATAGATTTGTTATAAATCATTTATTAGAGTTCTTGCGATGCTGCTTTACCCCCTGCAGTAAACTCTGAAAGTCTGTTTCAGAAGTTGTGATATTGATATAACTATTAGCCAACGCCACACCACGTTCTGCGACATCATTTACAACTTGCAATTGTTGAACTTTGTGTTTTGCTTCCTGAAATGATTTGTTGTTTTCCCATTTTTCTGGATCCGTTTGTAAAAAATCAGTAGAAATGTTGCAGGCTTCAAAAAAAGTTAGGCTGGCTTTTGTAAAAAAACACTGAATTTGTTTATTTTCAATCATGTCTTCTGTTAAATTTCCTTTCACTAATTCGTTGTTGTTACTTGGTTCATGTAGGTTTCTAAGCATTAAACGCAAAGTTTTGGTATCTATATGTTCATCAAAAAACGAAAACGAAAAACTTCTCGGAAAGGTACCACTGATGACCCAGAAAGGTTTAAAGAGTCTCGCGTGCAACTTTTTCATTAAAGCGTTTGTAATCATACAATTGTTTCAAAAGTCTAAGGTCATTGAGAGGAGCGTATCGGGGACACTGCCATAAAATTTATCTCAATCTCAAGCAAGCGTCTTCCACTTATCAGTTTACAAAAATTTTAATTGTATTTTGACTTGTTATCTCTAAACCTATAGACTATCTGCCAAAAATTACGGTTGTAGTTGCCTTAAATCCAATAAATCATGAATTTTAGTTCGAGCCATATCAGTGCCACCTAGTGATAACGGCTTTTTGGCTACTTTTTTTGCTGTCCACAACTTGACAACACTTAAAACTAAGCTTTGACATACAATAAATAAGTTTTCAAATCTCATAATCTGAAGTTTACAACAAATCGGATGCCCAAATCTTATAGTACTAAAAATTTCATACAATGGGTGCAAAGCTTTGAAAGGGTATAACTCGAGAACGGTAAGAGAAAATTATAATCTTTTTTCTGCTAATTTATTTAAAACTTCATAATCTTTTAAACTGCATCATTAGTTTTTTAGTCTTCATACAAATTTTAAAAGTTATAAAGCATTCTTTTTCATATTTGTTGAAAATTTACAAAAACTGTTATATAATGTATCAAAATGTGCAAAATCCCTGACGAAACTTATTACTTATGCACATAAAATTAAAGATCGGAAAATTTTCTTTAAGAATATTTACTCAGAAGCCGAAAAATTACCGATTTTTTAGCAATTTTCAACAATAATTCAAAAAAAGCCCAAAAAGCTCGATTTTTGGTACAAAATCGGTTTGCGCGACCTCTAAACCACTTCCGAAAAATCTGATAAAATTCTCAAAAATACTTTACATTATGAGTATCCAAATTAGGAAAGATCTTCCGAGAAAATCCAAATTTTTATTTTTTTTGGGACAACCTAATCTACACGTGACAGAAATAAACTAAGCAAAAGCGCCTTTAATTAGTTTAAACCTTTTTCAATAGAGACTGTTTTTGTTCAAGTATTTAAAATATAGGGCAAAAAGCTTTTCGGGAAAAGGCACATAAAAGCCGAACGATTACGAATTTCTGAAAAAGCTAAGACATTCAATTAATATACATTAATATGCATAATTTTTTAGCTAAATCTAACTGAAATTCCTTAACCCTAGAAAGTCATTCTTATTTTTGTTGTGTAAAGAGCATACGTCTTGCGTAGTCGATTCAACGAAGAATGACCTTCCAGGGTTAACAAATCGTCAGTTTTAATGTCACTTACACATTTTTTTTTATAACAAGAAATTTTTAGACATTTTTTGTATACCTTGAATGTGTCTTCGAGAAACCTTTCATTTGAAATAATTCGAAATACGAAAATGGTGGTAATATTAGCCTCGCTTAGTAATCCCAAAATATGAGATTGATCAGCTAAAAATACGTGTTCATGAGATTTGTCTCCTCTACATAGTATTTTCCTTAAGTTCAATAAGATCTGAGGGAGCGCGTTTCGGGATACCTCCCTTGTTAGCAAAGCGTAAGGCCAAGTACCTCAGAGTTGAAAACCTCTAAGAAGGATAGTCTACCGATGTGCTTTGTCCTATCTTAATGAAACTCGGGTATATGATAGATATAAAGGAGAAAAAAATAGGATACACGTATTTTTTTATCAGCCCAATCTCAAATTCAGGGGTTAAAAAGTGGGATCGCAAAAAACAAACTATTTTTTTTTGTTGTTGAAAATTCTTAAAATTATATACAATATTCTTAAACAACACATTTGGGGATTATGACCACAATTCTGGATATTATGTCCAATTTTTCCTGGGAACTATGTCGGTATACACTAAAAAAAAGTCAGTAAAGTCAGCAACATTTTTTCTGGGTGGATTCTTGCAGGAAAATTGCTAATATCAGCAAAAAATTTGCTAAATTCAGAAAATGTTTGCTGAAGTTAGATTTTAATTTTTTTTTTGTCAGTTGTGACAACTGATATTCAGTTGAGACAAAAATAATTTGATTAGTTTGAAATTCGAAACCGTTTGATTGGTCATAAATTAGGTTATCAACACAAATCCATTTTCTGGTGTAAGATTTGTTATTCAAGCGTTGTTTGCTACACTGAGAGAATTATCTTCATGACACTAATGAGTCTTTGCATAAAAGCAATGAAGTTTCGCTGGAACTCGTTCACTGAAACCTTTTATTAAACTAATGCAAGTTTTCTTGACATATGAAAAATATAACTTTATTTGTTAAAGATTTCATTCAATCAATGAAAAAGTTTCATTAAAAAACTGATTTCATAAAGAGTATAAAGCTTTTCATTATTCTTAAGAAATTTTTCGTTCACTTTGTGAAGAAAAGTTTCTTTAGTTTACTAAACATTTTAATTATTTTTTGTTCACTAAAATGCCTAGGGAGCTAGATAAGTTTGCAGTTATTTTTGTAGAGAATCTGATTGACAATAGGAATGCATTTCAATGTATCCAGAGTTTATGGAAAAAATCATATAGATACCAGGAATAACTCGGTACTGGGATAACTGCAGCCATTCGTGAATCATTAGAACAAGATGGGACGATCCTCTACGGATACGTGCAGGTTTTGTGAATTGGAACCTGAGACCTCAGAGCATGTTCTCTGCAAATGTCCGAGGCTCTCCGACAGGAGGGTGCGTTATTTTGGTGGTCGAACAGTGACGCCATCGGACGTTTGAAATTGTTTACCTGTTAGCTTCGTAGGAAGCCTGAACCTACCTATGGGGTGTATTCGTTGGCAGCACAAAATACCAACTTCTGGTCGCGGTGCATAGTGCCACTCTAGTCTAATCTAATCATTAGAACCCATTTGGCTTTATTTTAATAGCTAGTTGACCACCAACGCTTTCAGCAATTATATATTGTTGGCTTAGGTAGTGTTAAGCCACATTTACACTAGATTGCAAAACACGCATTTAAGCTCCTTATTCTGTTCCAACAGTTCTTTATTCTTTTCCAACAGTTCTCTATTCTTTTGCATTCTAGTGTGAATGCCGTATTAGTTTAAAGTTTTTAATATCATCTTGTTATTGTTTTCAACTTTATTATAATCCTCCCAATAGTTTTTTGTTTTAATTTACCACATCTTGATATAAATTAATATAAAAAGCATAGATTTCTTCCAAACAATTGGTTTCTTTCATTAAACGATTACTTTCTATAATCTTGTTAAAATATCATAAGATCATTGACCATCTCTATAACACACAATATGCGTTTTAAATGGTTAAGATCATAAACGGAGAAGTCAAGAAAAACTGCACCACAATAAATTCGATGAGTCATATTTGAACATTTGGAGCTAATTTTACTGACTACTAAACTCATAAGACAATCTACAAAATGCATCCATTTATTTTTCATCTTAGACAGATTTATAATTAGAAAATTGTAAATGAAAACGATTCACCACACACACATATTGTGGGTCAAATTTAATCATGATGATGTGGAAAATATTTGAAAAAAAAAAAATTGGGTGACATATAAGATTTTCTTAGGAAACCATAAATCTATTACAAAATTTCATAATTATGTACATGAGAATTTTATTACAGAAAACTGAGAAAAACACAAGAAACAATGGAATGTAATACTATCATTGCAATATGATAATGTATATCATATAAAAATCTTGTAGATTTTAACTGATGATATTAAAAGGTATAAATGAATGAATGAATGACTACTGGAGATCAAATTATCAAACATCCATGGCATGTCAAATATAAGAAAAATATATATATATGTACATGAAATAATACATTAATTAATTCAAAAATTGTTGCGCATGAATAAATTTGGAGCATAAGTATATAATCTGATTAATATAAGAATGGTTTTATGAGCATAACTACACTGTCGGACAAAATAAAGTATAAAACTGTAAAAAAGTATGAACTTTAGCAAAACTTAATATCGCACACCTAGTACAAAAGTGACTTAACTCAAAATTTTTCATTTTTCAGAAATCGAAAAAAAAACATTTGCAACTTTATACCAATTGAAGCATAAAGAAAGACATTACTGTTTTTTAGTAACAGTTAACAACAACAAAATACACTGATATTTTTTTAATAGATAAACAAGTATATTGTGCATAGTTTAAACATATAAAACCGAAAAATTAAAATTTTGAGTTAAGTCACTTTTGAACTGGGTGTGCGATATATTCCAATTAGATCAAATTGATTTGAAAACACTAAAAGGGCACCATTTATTAATCCTATATTAAAATCGCAATTTTTGTTTTGGGATACCGCCTCTTTTTCCAGTGGGCATGGCATATAGAACAAAAGCTTCCAATGTTGATTTTTTTTGGAAATTTTTCTACATATTAGGAAATACATTGAAGCATGTTTATAACGAACACATAAAAAAAATCGAAATTTTTAAATGAAAAATCAGCTGCAAGTTTTAAAATTTTTAACTTGAAACTTCACTGAAAAGAACTAAAATTTGTATGAAACGTAATTTAATTGAAAAATTGTTCCAAAATTACAAAGAAAAATTTAAAAACTAGGGGAATTAAAAAAAATCCTACCATTTTATTAATTTTTAGAAAATGTTTACCACGCCCAGCAAAACCACACATTACCAAATCATGGGTAATGTAATGTATCGCCATAGGGCTTCATACATTACTTTACACGTTACTTCACTGATGAATTTTACAGGCGATGAGCCTCAAAGTAACTCATTACCTTGTAGTGGGTAAAGTAACTGGTTACTTATACGGTTACATGGTGGGAAAAAGTAATGTGTCTATAAATAGATTTTCATAAAAAAAATGCATAAAAATTTTTTTTACACATATTTCTTTTTAATTAAATAAATAATTTTTTTTTTTTATTAAATAAATAACTTGGTCATGCTGGGATTCGAACCTGGGGTCTCTGGTATTTAACAATTAGTTATTCGACAACTCTACCAACTGAGCTATCGATACATACAATATTTTATTGCTGAACATGTAGATGAGTTGTTGTGCTTCGTGTTTTCGTTCGTGATATCAAAAATATACACCTTACCCTCATGCTTACAAAAAATCACAAAGTAATGTGTCTATAAATAGATTTTCAAAAATATATATTAATAATTACTTTACGTTTATAATTCATGCATTATGTGATTGATGATCGGTAAGTCATTACTTTATGTTTTGAAGTAATGTAAAATGTAATGAGGTATCATTACAAGGTAATCCATGAGTGTTCAATTATCGGTAACTCATTACTTCTTGTTGGAAAATAATGATACAGGTAAGGAGTACACATTACAAGGTAATGCATTACTTTATCGCACCCATTACCAAAGTTTTGCTGGGACGCTTATAACGAACTTTGGTTATAACGAACTAAATTGTCAGGTCCCTACGAGTTCGTTATAACTGTGCTCTGTATTCATCAAATCTTTAAGAAATTTACATATAAGAAATGTTAATTAAATTGTTCTTTAAATGGTATATAATATATCTCCACTGGGTTACAAGATTCGAAACTACCAAGTCTTAAACTTAGCATTAACATTTTATGATTTTACCATAAACTGTAATTATTTTATTTTAAAAACTGATTTACTTTTAAAACTTACTGAATAGTAAAGATCTAGGAACTTATTCGAGATATCGCCTTGGATATTGTCATATCCACATTCGCTATTACTGACGATTTCTTCATTATATGTAAAATTACGAAACTTTAATGCTTAGTTCAATTATCGATAGTTTTAAGTCCTGCATATTTTTTAGCATTTTCAAAGCTATTTGGTCTATCCAATTTTAAGTTTTGATAAGATTCTTATTTTTTGCTGTTTTATACTTTATTTTGTACTTTATTTTGTATATAATCAGAAATATTAAAACCGGAGTTAATCATAATCAAGTTGAATTTTACAAACTTCTGACCGGATTCTTCTTAAAGTAATAGAATTGAATTATATAATCTGAAATATCGGCAAATTTTATAAGAATTTGTGTGTTTTTTTGTATTATTATCAAATTTTTATCTCTTTTACACAATTGTCACAGTAAAAGTCCGATAAATGTTTTTTCTAATTGTCAAACATAATATCAAATAATCACAAACTTTCAAAACGTCAAAACCATCAGGGTTAACGATCAAGATTAGATTTTAACGTTAATTGTTAGATTACACAGATCGACAAGCTTTCTTGATTTAAATGCCGATATGTGGTTTATATACTATAGCTAACCCGACAAAAGTTGTTTTGCCTTCAAATTTTATTTTCATTGAAAGTCTGGTTCCGTTACAAAGTCGTGGTGGATTGATATTTCGAAGAAGAATGTACCCGTATCCAAGCAATGCTGTGTAACAAAGCAAAAATTTTTGATATTCACACAATTTATATGAAAATGACTAATGTTCAGAAAAATCATCACATCTCGACCAAACGAAAATATTTTTAAACAATTTATTTTTTAAAAACCATCCTCATTGCATGTTCTACAAAACGTATTCTGCTTTTTTTATTTTATACAGCCGTTCTCGAGTTATGGAGTGACAATCAAAATGTACACTTCTTTTTATATATAAAGATTTGATGCCCTGATTCCAAATGCGGCATTTAACATTTTTCATCACGTCACAATTTTGAGAAAACCGAGGTTAAAGTTTCTAAAAATAGCTATTTTGACTATTTTTGAAGACTTTTATCATACTATTGACGCTTTCTAATGATTCAGAATAAAGATAAGTATTTAGAATACACTTTACTCTTGAAGATACCTCAATGAAATTTTCTAAAACTGATTGTTAAAATGCATTATACAAAAAAAATATAAACAAATTTTATATATTAAATTGAGAAAAAAAGAAGTTGAAAAAAAAGAAGAAATTGAGAAAAAAGAAGAAGACATTTCACAAAATTTTGAATATAGCCTATATTTGCAATTTAAACAAAGTTGGTGTAATAATTTTATAGTTTTTCGTAGACATTAAGAAATTTTTAAGTTTATATCGCGAAGTTTATATCGTGACCCTAAAATAAATTAAAGCGGATCGGATGCATGGCCTAGGCTACTTTTAAAAATGTAAAATTTGCTCATTTTTTTTTGATAGAGTATTTTTCAAATGCAATTTTTACCTAAAACTGAAACGTGTGTTAACTCATTATAATTATAATTATATTATTATTACATTATATTATAATTACATTATATTATAATTTAAAGAATAAAGTTCAATAAAATAAATAAATAAAATAATAGTAACAAAAATGATTAAGCTGTGTTGTGTACACAACTTCAAAAATGGTTAAAAGCGCAATTTTTCGCGGTTTTAATCGCGGTTTTCTCAAAACGTGATAAAAAATTTGGAATCAGTGCGACAAAATCTATTAAAAATATATATCGTGGTGGTTCAAATCAAATCGACTTTTCTAATTTTGCGACTGTGTGTTATTAATGAAATGTGAAGGGACCATAATGAATTGTAAACTAAAATTTAAACTACACTCACAAGAACTTTTCCATAAAAAATCAACAGTTATTTAAAAGTTTAATCGGTAAAGTTGTTTCAATGGAATATACAGTTGAATTAACAAAGAAATATATTTTTTAACTTTTCTGTCGGTTATTCAATAAACAAAATAAACAAAAAAAACGGTCTTTTTGTAGTAGTTAAAATATTCAGTTAAAATTTTCTATTTAAAACAAAAAGTTGTTATATTATATTGAGTATTGAAATAAACGAAAATCTATTGTTTTTATGGATTTTGTCAATTAATTTTTCAACAGTTGAAAATAAACTAAAAAATAGAATTGTTTTAAACGAAGAGTAAGTAGTCCTGTTTTTACTTTAATGTGTATATTCAGTAGTCTTTACGGAAAAAATATTGTGAGTGTAGTTTTGTTCCCATCGTTACTACTTTTAAAGATTTTTTTTTTAGAGTACCAGTTAATGATTTAATTATTTTAATGCTGTTATTTTAGAAACAATTAAGTTCTTAATAACTTTGTTTTTAGCTTTGTTATATTTTTCTTAATGACCTTTTACTATACACTTTTAGTTTTACGAAATGTTATGCTTTCAAGTACCTATGACTATTGCATATTAATTCAAAAATTGTATCTAGTAGATACAATTTTTTGTTCTTACGTTATAGTTCAAGTGCTAATATATTGAAATTTTAATATGTATTCTTACTATTGCCACTCGTGTGTACAAAAGCATTAACACATTTTCTTTTTTGATGTTTTCTTCGAGTAATTAATATATTTTAGTTTTTGTTTTTTGGTTTCTTGCACGTTTGTGTACATATTCCTGGAACTGTTTGCTGAAATGTATATTTCATCATTTTAAAATGGTTGCAACATGTTTAACAGCAATTTTAACTAAAAATATGTTGTAGATACAGATGTGTACAATAAAATAGCAGACCGCACCGCGAAATTGTGAAACAAAAAAAAAGTTTAAATAACGGAGATTGTCTCTAGGGAGCACCTTCCTCGCTTTATCAGATAATTTGGTAAAACTTACCTTTCAATAGCGAATTCTATCTTTACTAAGCACAGACAATAAAATGGTTGTCTGCGGTTGTAACAGTCATGCATTCAAAACCAGTTTTTAGCTCCATAAGTCATATCGAATTAAGTCGTTATATAAATGTTTCTCAACAAAAATTTTGTTAAAGTTTGATTCATACACTAACCATTCGGGATACTAAATGCCATTTTCAAAAGAGTAAATAGTGATTGCCGACGTGTGAATTGCCTCTTACACTAGCGCCTTTTCAATTATATGTATGGAGTTTCTCGTCCCTTCAATTATATCTATTTATGTATCTTTCTGTAAACTTCATACACGCAGAGAAAAAATATGATTCAACACGATTGGGAACAAGAAATTATCATATTAAGATCCTAACAATTATACATATGACTCTGAGTGAACATATTATGATCACTGTGGACGATTTTATCATCATTTAGGATTATAATACGGTTATTAGGATCATTTTATGGTTGTTACGTGTTTCAGCCATAACATAACATGATGCTGTTAAGCTATCATAACATGATGCTCTTTTCTCTGCGTGTATTAAGCATTGACAGCTGCTCTTTTTAGACAAAGTACTTTTCAGTCTGCACGTTCTTTTACTGAACCCAATTACCACGGGTTTATCTGCAGCAAACTATATTAGTCTTATAAAACGTCTGAGTTTCTCATGTATTGTTACTGGACCAACTGTTGAAGCAAATTCGGTTTCCAATTCAATGTTTTTATAAAATTGTCCAAGGAAGTTCATATATTTACAATTAATATTCCATCACGAAGTTTTCTTAGGGTACCACATCCTTCCATAACTACTTTAAGGTATAGGTATTTCAGTTTAAAGATTGAGACGGTAACAAAATGGATAGTCTGTTTGGAGAAACTCGATGTTATAGGTGATATGCGACATCCGGAGAATGGTAGCTATTATACGAATGAAATCTTTCCGATTAACATCACTGCGGGAATACAAAATCTAAGATTTTTTTCCACTGCATTGGACACCTTGTAATTCGATGCAGTTGGATGGCAATGTATAAAAAGTCTCTCAGAAAGTCGATACAAACGAATCCCTCGGTTTTATAGTGAAGTTTTTGTTAGAACAGTGTTTATAGATTAAGAAAACGTACTGAAAAATGGGTTAATTTTTGACCTTGCTTAGTAACCCCTAAACACGTGTCCCTAAGATTTCCTCCTTCACAACATATCCAAAGTCCAATAAGATCTGAGGGTCTGCTTCGGTATACCTCACTTGTAACAATCACGAAAGGCATTCAAAAAATTCAGTGAAGAAAGGAGTTCTGGAAAAAATACAGAACACAACTGAGAATTTATAAAAAAAAGTTACGAAAATCAAAAGGGGATAGTTTTAAAATATTTTTCAGGATTTATCCAACATTAAGGATACTTCAAGGCTGATGAAAATATCAAAGCAGAAATATTCGCTTAGTAACTGGACTGGCACATTGGAGGAAATGCTTAGTTTGCTATTTTTAACACACTTCTCTGATTGTATCTTGGGACGGCATGAGAGCGTTATTAACCGGTCATGCGTATCTAATTCTTACCCGGAAGTAACTTGGGTAGTGAACACTTTTAGAACATATAAATCTGCTTCGGTATAATTGATGGACTCTAGTAAAGTCAATATGTCCTTTCCTGCGAAGGACTATATATCAAACATACTCTCTTCTTTTCTGTAGAGAGAATATTGAACCAATTTATCAGAAACTAAACCGCGACAATAATACTGATCAGGTTACATCAGAGAGGTTGTGTGCGTCGTTTGAACGTTCTGAGTAATTTAGTGAATGCTCTTGAAACGGACTACATGATTCCGTATAACCAAATCGAGGGCAAGCCAAAAGTACAAATACCTTCTATCGAAGACTGTGAAATTAACATAGTTAGTTTTTATCAGTTGAATGTTTACCAGGACGGCTGTAAGTAGATTTTATTGCGTGGAAGTTGGTATTGAGGAATCATCGACCGGCCCCTTCTCTTTTTATGGAGTGAAAATTTATATAAAAAGTACCTGGATGTGAAACAGACAGAAATTCTTATGGGACGAATAACTGACAAGATTCTTTTGGATATGGATAGAGCAGTAACTAACCTTCATAATACCCTAGGTAATTATATGGTAAGAGTTAGATTAGATGGTGCCGACAGTCTGTCAAAGGCAGTTTTCACTTCCTTTAGATGATAGTCTTTACGATATTAGGGGGTCAGATCCATGGACAATATGAAATATTTTAAAGGCGTTTAAATGGAAAATCTAGAATGATTTGCTTTGGAAAGGATTAAATCATTAGCAGAAATCATAATGGGCCTCTAAGGGCGTCATTTGATTTTGAATGACGTATATTTCAACAACCTAACCTTACCATCAGAAAATTTAATTATTGTTGGAAATCTTTATCATAATGACTGATTTTGAACTATTTTAGCTTAACTTACATGCCAACCATTTACTATTTTTTAGAATTGAGGTTAGGAAATGTCATATTCAAAAGAGTATTTACAATAATATGAAAATTTATATTCCCAATACTGGGTAAACGTAGATAGGGGTAGTAGACTTGTGAATTGCCTTAACAAAACACCTAACTACAGAGTTCTTGTGTCAACTATAAAGGTAAATTCATAATACTAGAGTACTCTACGCTACAAATTGGATTTTGTTCCTTTCTCTTTTACACTTAAATATTTTTTGTATAATCCTATTTTTTTTTTTTTTCTTTAATCCAATCTGTAGCATAGAATACTCCAGTATTCACAATACAAGAGTACTCTATTATTTTTAATAGACTATTGCTAATTATTTTTATTAAACTTTGAACATTAGGGTGTGTCAAATTTTATGGCTCAAGCTAAACTAAAAAATCGTAATCGTTCAGTGAACATCCTTAATAACTTAAATTTGTTTTTGTATTGTGCACATTTTCTTATCAATGTGCTAAAATAGACAAAGATTTAAAATCGTGTTTGTTTAATACAAATTATTTTAAAAGAAAGTCTTTGCAATACATTAGTACACTCACTATTTGTTAGTTTATTTTCAATTTAAATAATTTGCAAAATTATACGATAAACAGCTGATAATAAATATAAGGAAAAAAGTGAACGTAAATGAATATAAGTAAATATATAATTAATTTAAACAACATCAAAAGATTTCCTTTAAATAATGATATGATGACGATAATAATATAAACAAAGTAACACCGACTAGCAAGTAAACTATTCTGAGAGGTGTTACCCATAGATCTTATCGAAACTTAGATATGTTCTATAGGATAAACAATTGTGGAAAAAATATTTTTTTTATGTACTTAAACTCATGTTTAGGAGTTACAAAAAGGGTCAAATATGATCCCATTTTTACTTTTTGCATTTTATTGTGTCGGTTTCAAGGGAAATATATACAAATTGGTATCAAACGAAAAGTACTTTTAAGATCTATCCAAACTCAATGAAAAAAGTTTCAAAAAAACGTTGAACAAATTTTTACTACCCAAAAATTAGAGTAGACAATGTGAAAAGTCAACGGACCATAAGAATAAACCTTTCACATGGTCGTTTTTATTATATGACTATCTACCATTTTTGTATTTTAGTTTAAAAAAGTTTGTCGTTTTCCTGAGTTACCACACTAAAAAATCTCTCATCAAGTATGTTCCGTTTTTGACTAAATATTTTTTGGGAATTAAGGAACTTCTCCAAATGCCGTATTTGTTTTATTTTTTCCTTTACATGCAAATATGGAGATATATCTAGAGTATATTTATTTTGATTTGTAATTAAGTAATCACTCTACTTTCATATGCTTTATCTTAAACATACTTTTTTTTATCTGCATAATTATTTATAATTCATGTCGGCATTTGTGTTTCTTGTTCTTTTTTATAACACCTGCTTTTTCCATTTTCGTTCCTTTTAGATCATAATACAATATTTTGTATTAAAGTATGTCAATTTCTTGTTTGAATACTATTAACAGATTTTGATTGACACCCACTAGTTAATTTTCTATATATGGACAAGCAACTTGTTTTTGTTTGTAATTCAGTTTTTTATGGTTTTACTATAGAACTTCCAAAAACGCGTTGTTTTTTCTCTTTAGATTTTGGTATTTAAAATACCTGTCATTGTACTTATTTATGTCCATCTTTTAAAATTTTTTTTTAAATCTAAAAGAGATTTTAATAATTGATTTACAAATTTGTTTAAGCCAAAAGGTGATGTTTGGTATGTACATTTTTCGAAACGTTTGAGAAAAGATATGGTTTCCAACATAGAGAAATTAAATCACCTCCAAAAAGTGAAACGCTCTGACACTTGCAAATCTAATCTAAAACTCTATTTATGGGAAAACATGTACAAAACGGAGTTTTAGCACAAAACTCGTTTAGTGGTAACGTAGTATTAGGAATTATTCACACGTTTACCAACTCTATCTACTAGTTCCCAGTATTGGGAATATAAAATGTCATTTCAAAAGAGAATTTAAAAAAAAATTTGACAATTCATATCCCCAATACTGGGTAAAAATTGATAGACTAAGTCAATGTATAAATCCACCTTAAAGCTAGATTAACAATTGTGGAGTACTTCACTCTGCAGTGTGGATTTTTGTTCCTTCACATTCCCACAATTTTTGTATCATGACATCTTAATTTTAGTACTAACTATGCAGAATGGAGTATTGTAAACTCATCCTTAAAGTCATTATTATATTTCAACGGTTCTTTATTATTTCCACTCGTTTTGGCAAAACACGTGTTTTGCAATGTAGTCTGAATGCCATATTAGTCAACTTTTCCACTGAACGTGTTTTGAAACAAAACATGTTTTGTACATGTTTTGCTCAAGACACGTAAGTGGAAACGAATTAAAATATTTTTTTTAAATTTAGCTTACATTTCTTACGATTTTAATTATTTTTACCCACCTCTGCATTGTAAATCAGAAAAATATTTTATTGATAAAAAAAAAATTAGTTTGAATAAAACTTAATTTCTATACATACCTATTTCTTTTATCATTTCTTCTAGATAACAGCAACAATATTGCTACACCCACAGAATTACCACCTGAAACTAATGACAGCGTCAAGCTGTCACCATGCCCCATATGTGCAAGAACATTTAATCCGGTAACTTTAAGAAAACATGTGGGGATCTGTGAAAAAATGGCTACCAAAAAGAGGAATATTTTCGATTCATCCCGACAAAGACGAGAGGGCACAGAACTAGCAACATATCCATTGCCAAAGAATTTTGGTTTGCCAGAAAAAACAGCATCCAGTACATCAATAGCACAAGCTAGGGGTGAAAGAGGACACTCACCAAAACCGGCTCAGGTACAGAACTATTAAAATAATCCTTTGAAGTCAGTGAATCATTTAATTTGTTTTTATTACAGATATCCTCTCCGTTATTGACACGCAAAAAGCCAGCCGAAGGTTTAATAAGATCCACAGCTCGTGCCTCTATGCGTAAAGTTACAGCATCTACGACAAATACTACTCCTACGGCAGCTAATGCAACTGCTACGACACCTAGTAATTTCTCTAGAGATCGTATGCGTTCTTCAGAACGTTCTTTAACTAGAAGGGGTATTCAACCTCCACCAGCTGAACAGTGTCCTCATTGTGAAAGATGTTTTGGTATTAAGGCTTATGATCGGCATGTTGAGTGGTGCAAAGAAAAGGCGTTGCAGGCTTCTATCAAACAGGGAAATACTAAAACCGATGGTAATGTTGCCAAGGCCCGTTGGGAGGCACGTACAAAATATCGAGCTCCCTGTTTAAAGTGAGTAGCGATTTGATTTGTCTAGTAATAAAGTTTAATTTCATGAATATTTTGAATTGCGATACAGAACTAAACGATATCCATCTTAATTTTACTTTAAATTTTCCAAATTATTAAAGGAATTTTCTTAATATTCTATGCAAATGTCAAGTCAAATGAAATCATAGAGATACCGACGATGCAAGACTACCCAGCAAAACCTCGGTAATATGTTGGTATTACGGAACATGTTACCTGGTAATAAGTTAAACTCCTTACCCTTGCATTATTTAGCAACTTTTGGTATTACTGACTGATCATTAGTAATACCAAATGCACATATTTAAATGTTTTTATGGTATAATTAGTTCTTTGTTTCTTTCGGATTTTGGAGTTACTTCGTCCCTTTTTAGCCCAGTAAAGAATTGAAGAAATTATTTGGCTGTTCCCTAAGGATAAAAAGCCATCAGAATTACGGAAACTGCCCACTTATAGCTTTATATTCGCAAAATTCAGAAAATCAGTTATATAGTGATAATTGTTTACATCTTCATTGTATGTAAATTACTGCTTTTTCGGTGAAATTTGGCACCAGCTGTTATACGCGGTAACTACGTCGAAAATACCTTTTAAGATAACACCTACCGTAAGGTGCTTTTCCACAACAAGCTTAAGGTTTGATTTCATACTTTTCGGTAAAATGAGAGATAACCAAAAATCCTCTCACAATGAGACAAAACATACAAAAGCACGCAAATGCAAAAAAGCTTATTTCTAGCCCAAAAAAAATTAAACTATCACTGTTGCCAATTAGGCGCTTTTTCCGCAAAATTGTTTCTTTTTAGCGATTTTCATAACAAATTAGGCGACTTTTGGGATAAAAGAAAACGTCAACCCGCGGTATTCTAATGTTGACTACGCGAACACAGCTTTGGATTTTTCGCTTACATGATACGATGGCAACAGTAGAATTTAAAAGAATTTATAACATTATTAAAGAGTCCGGGGCTTATTATCCGAATTTCAAACATTAATCTTAGGTAAATCTAAGTTTCCGCATTATGGTTATAACTTCCGATTTTTATTGCAAATTTAAAATTTTACAAATCAACTACATACAAATATATTAAGAAATACAATATGTATTACTTTTTCGCGATTTTCAAAAAAGTTCCCGCATAAAAATTTAAAGTTCAGAAAAATTTATTTTGTTAAATACCTTGTTGTGTGACTAGACAGCTTTAGGTCGGTCTTAGGAGGTTTATACTTTGGGATATTTTCAACACCGTAAATATTTTTTTTTTTTTTAAAGAGAAGCAACACTCGGGAAATTCTTCCTATTAATTAATGTGTTGCTTTCTTTGGAAAGGGGATAGTGGAGAGATGAAAGGTGGTGAAAGATGAAGGGCTTCAAACATGGCAACACTGTAATGGCGCGAGATGATAAATCTTAGAACAGTGGTTGCTCGCCACCTGATGTAGAGTTGGCGAATTTTTTGAAGCTTTTTGTTTCATAGCTCTGATTCATTATTTTACTTCGGTGGGGTTAAGTGCTATGGGAACACCGAAGTTGGGCGCAGCGATACATATAAGTAAAGAAAACTCATACATATTTTTTTTCTAAATTGATGTCGTCACCGGGAATCGAACCCGGGACCATCTGTGTAACAGTCCAACGCGCTAACCATTACACCACACGCCCACAGTCCTGAAGATTTTCAGTCACAATCATCCAACACGTTTCCAGATTGGTGATTATGTCAGTGGGGACAATGTCTGGGATCCCACATTTTTCTCTGTAAAAAGTGTGTATCAAAATGTGTTTTAAACAGAAAAGGCGAAAAATTCGTCGTAACCTTTAAAATTTATTAAAAATAAATAAAATCTTTAAAATTAATTAAAAATATGTTTATATTATTTTAAGATGCAAAAAGCTAAACATTTTATTTTCTATCCCATTTTTCACCAAGAATGAAAACTTTCTTTGTTCATGAGTTTCATAATTCAAACACAAATATTTCAATTACTTTATTTCTTTCTGACTTTTTTTTATAAATAAACAGGACCAAGAGATCTATGAATCGAGAAAAATATTCTGGTTTAGCAGGTGATGAAAACGAGCCTGATGACGTTCAAAAATATTCAAAGACCAGCAATAACACACATGACAATACATTGATGTCAATGTCCATGACTTCATCGATTACAAGCGAAAGGTAAGTGAATAAAAAAAAAATATATAGAGTCCCAGCAAAAATTGTTCTGCCAAAGAATGATTCTAATTGAAAATTTCCATCGATGAATTTAACATTGGCTTGTCATAGTAAGGAAGCATTCGTATAATGCTAAAATATTTCCTGCAAATACTTTATGTCTAAATAACTTCCAAAGAAGTTGCTTATACAGAAAAACTTCCAAAGAATCATATTTGGAATGATTCCTTCTATGGCAAGCCAATGTTAAATTCATCGCTGAAAATTACATATAACAGACAAATTTTTACTGGGGTAGTTACTGCTTCCTAAGAGAGCTTTAAAAGTTATCTAACGGTATATATTTTTTTTATAAACAGTTAATATCACGATCTTTATTTCGTAATAAAAATTTTCCGTAAAAAATTATCTTCCTGCAATTGTTGAAAAATTCTATGTAGCTTAATCCAGTTATATGTACGAGAGCTTAAAGCTCTTTTAAAGAATAACTTGCGATTTTTGTTAACTAATTGTTAGTAGGATAAATTAAAATATATTCGTTGTTTTTTTACACACACAATGTTGAATTTGAAAAAATTGTTAATCAAATGTTCTGTAGTTTAGTGATGTTACTATTGTACACACGTAGTTGCTGATTTTGTTATACATCGTTTTATTTATACTTGAATTCAAATTAAATCATCTTCATCCCGCTGATCACAACATTTCAAATCTCTTTAATTATATGCAGAAATATCACGAATCCAACAGGAAATATTAATGAACCATCAAAAACCGCAACAAAAACTCCAGCAACTGTAAAACATTATAAACGTACTCGAGACAAAAGTCAAACTCCTCAGCCACCACCTACAAATAAAACAACAAAGACAACGTCAAATAATACGACGGAAAATATACAAGAACCTATAATAAATTTTGAATTTGAAATGCCAGATCTTATGGGTGGAAAACTAGCTATGGCCGGTAAAAATAAAAAACTTAGAGGCAAGACAACAAATGCAAAATCAATTTCATCAACAGTCTCTAAATTGAAACCACAACAAATTATCACTAGAAAAAGTGATCAGAAATTGGAGACAACGGATGTTAAAGCTTATTTACCAACAGCTTCTTTATTAGCACAACAAAATACTTCTAGTAAATTGTCTGTGAAATCTATACGTGCAATACATTTAAAAGATACTCATAATGATGATGATAGTAATGATGGTAATAATAATGATGATGACCTTAAACATGAAGGTATTCATAATGTAGCAGATTCTTTATCTTTGAACATTTAATGAAATGAACTCAATACTATCTAATGTTGTTTTAAAATTAATTATACTAATTCTCTAAAATTAGTAAACTAAATAAGAATTATAATTTACATTGAAACGGATGACGCGAAATAGACCTATTTTTTAATATTGCTCTTTTTAACAATTTTATAATATTCCGAAAGTCACTTTAAGTTAATAATTTTTTCTATAAAACATTTTTCCATGAAATTATACATACATTTTTAAAATGTAATAATTTTTCTATAGAGAAACTCTGAATTTTTCTTTACAAAAAAAATTCTTAAAATTGCTCTTCTTTTAGCAGTCCCAGTCCATACTATCCATTACGATTTCTCCTAATTTTTTATCATACCGACATTTTAATTTAAATTATCCAGATTTACATAGTCATCTAGTTCACCGATCTTAGATATCATCGGAGTAACCTCTGTTTTGGTATTCTTTTTGCTTATTTTGTCGGATTAAAAGATTTTCATGGGCTACGAAAATTTGTTCGGAAATCGAATAGAAAAGCAAATGTTACCATATTATTTAAATTTCCCGTAAAAATTAGATCTAATCTTCAGGCTTAAGGAAGTTTCTGGCAAAATGTTCTTTTGATAGCACATTTTTCTTTAAAATACGCTGAGTGATCGTGACGCTTTGCGATGATATTTTGTTGCGGTGAATAATTTGCAATAAACTTATTTTTTTCTGAACAAACCGAGTTCGGCTTTAGCGATCAAATCGTTAAGAAAGTTAGATAATTCCACTACAAAAGTGGTTAGGTATAAAGTAATTAGTAGAATTGTGGTTTCTTTTTTCCACTTTTGAAAATAAAGACCATTATGACTTCTTGGCGCAACTGTATCCAAGGTTTGCTAAGTAAGAGCTAAAAACCACCCATAACCCAAATTTTTCTAAAATAAAGTCTGGCTCAATTATGAATTATTTTATAGTCTAAAGTAAGTCTTAGTTATGGATATTTTTGAAATCTCTGTAGAGATTTTTTCGATAGTCAGGTTTTGTTTCAAATTAGACTGAATAGGGGTACTTTTGATAGTAAAGTTACACTCAATTGTGGTTCACTTGCTAGTCAGTATCTGTCTAAATACAGACTCATTTTATATTTGCAGGGCGCTATCTGTCTAAAGTTAGATTTAATCGTTTTTTCAGAATCAGAATCTGTTTAAAGTGCCAACAAGAGCTCCTAAATCCGTCAGAAACTCCAGATCGTTAAAACTAGCACCTCAATTTTCTTTACTTTCCAACCCACTTGAATTCTCATCTTCATTTGCTTTTTCACTAAACTCAAAATCGCGTCAAGGATCTTTCTGACTTCATCCAATATTTTATAGAATAAAGTCAGAATAATCTGCCTCAGTCTGCCAAATCCCTCTGTACTCCCATCTTCATTAGCTTTTTCAACAATCTTAAATTCTCTCAAAAGTATCCTGAGAAAGCACTGGTAAAAAGCCGTTTGACCATTCATGGATATTATTAAAATCTCAATCGATATTATTAGATAGTCAGGACTTTAAAAACTTAAGCCTAATAGTGATACTTCTAAGAGTAAAAATCTGTCTAAAATAAGACTCAATAGAGTTTATCTGTCTAAATTTAGGCTCAATCGTGAAGCCTGTGATATTTTGGAATCGGATTTTTGAGTCTGTTTAAAACAAAGTTATATAAAAGTTCATATCGAAAGTACATTTTTAATTTGTCAGGCACAATTATTTTCCTTCTAAAGCATCTTCTTAAAAAATGGCATTGAACTTCTAAATGCCCTTATGTTTTGCAAACAAAGCATAAACTTTTATACCATTAAGATTATTCCTCAACATAAGACGATTTAAAAGTGAACACTATACAAAAAATCATCATTATAATTTATGTTTTGCATATGACTCCATGTTTGCAACTCGTGCCCAACCATTATAATTATAAACATACACAACTGTTTATTTTTGTTTAAAGACCATTTCATAAAACCATGAAAAAAAAGTTGTAGAATATAAAGAAATGCATAATAATTCGCTACTAATTATTTGAAACTAAACAATATGAGCGAGATAAAGTCGCAAAGACATGCGAACTATAATATGCTTGGAAGGCAAGTTCAAGCGTATAAGTTTTCAAAAGAAAATTCAAGAAATTGAAAATTAACACACAAAAATATATACAAAATGTAACCAAGCAGAAATAAACTGAATTAATTAGAAGATTCTAGGGATAAAGTACAAGTATCAACACTGTTTCCTAGATGATTGCAAAGAATTTGATTTTAAATTAAAAAAAAAATATGTAAATTGCTTTACAAACATAAATTGAAATATCTGCTTTAACTGGACAGATTTTAGTTGAGTATGTGTTTTCTGAAACAAATTGTAATTGATGAAATTTTATAATTTCACATGCCCGGTTTTATTTTTATGAGTGATTGCGTTGGGCGCCATTTTAAATGGATATATTTTTAATTTGAAAATTAATTTTGTATTAGAAATGGTGTAATAAATAGATGTTCTTACCAATTAAGATAGTATTGAGTTTAAAATTACGTATTCGCAAATAGTCTTCAAAATGTTTATAAATTTTAAATTTTAGAAAAAGTAGCATCAGCACGTAATGTCGATTTATCTACCAGCTTAACATTTCATACCTCACCGAAGAAAACAACGAAAGAGGAAGTAATGAAACCCAAAACTATGAATAGTTCTTCAAAACTAACTGATAATGAAGCTAAAGAAATATCGGCAGAGAGTATTAAACTGACAATGAAACAATATTTCAATAAGGATCTTATAATCGAATTAAAATATCCAAAATCTGAAAACCCTACCCCAGCTCCTCACAAAGAGAAATTACTGGAAAATTCAAAACATATTCACAATATTATGGATGACTATAATCCAGGTTATGCTGATTCTTTGGATATTTTAGGTTCCAAAAAGTTTATAGGACTAAGAAACGATAGCAGACATGTACAAAGTAAATCTGTGAAAGTTATAAAAGAAACAAGTCGAGAAGACACAGATCATGAAAATGAAGATTTGAATGTATGTCTAGATAATATTACTAAAGATTTTGTAAACACCCATAAGGACTTAATAATGAAACAATCGTATTGCAATAATATCGCTAAAAACGTAGATGATAATGATGAAATTGATAATGTACATCATGAAATATTGACCTCAATACCAAAAATAACAATACCTAAAAGTCAGTTGAGAATACAATCTAAAAATCGTAAACAATTAAATAATAAAGAGTCGGAAATATTGTCCCCTGCAGAGATCCTAGCAAAAACACAAAAATTAATTAAATCAAAGTCCACAGATGAACTTTTTAAATGCAGAGATTTATCAAGACCTAAATTAAATGAAATATCGATTAAAAAGAATCAAAGGAAAAAAGAAGAATTTTCAGAAAATAGAAATAAAGTAACCAGCTCACGTGCTAAAACTCCTAGAAAACAACAACAGGCCAGTTCAATAGAAAATCTTTCCGAAACTGAAATATATCAAGATTGTCTTATTGATTCTGATGAACTACAACTAACAAATTTTAATTCTGCTTTGGTAGGCTCTACAGAAAGTTTAAATGATAGTTTTGAGGCCATTAGCAAATCAGATAGAGGAAAACATATCGAAAGAAATGCCAATGAAAAATATTCTGCCATACCGTCGTCTGCAAAATCGGATACATTTATACTAGAAACAGATAATGATAAATTTAAGTATCAAAACGAAGAAAATCGCTATAAAGAATCTATAGAGTCTCATCCAATCCCAGAAATTCGCAATTTAAGTCCTCCTAGAAGAATATTAAAAAGTCAACAACAAAAACCTAAGATAGCACTTCCTAAAACTTACGAACGTAATGATACTCCAAGAACACCAAAATCCTTCCGACCAACCGGATCTTCAACTCCTAAACCTCAATTTCCTTCACCTCCCAGTCCATCTGTGCTCCCATCTACACCATATAAAGTATCCCAAAATATACAAACTCGACTCGAAACAAGTTCAATTAAGTCCTTAAGTATTTGCCGGTCAAAACGTAAAAAAGCTCTACGTCAAACAGTAAGTTGTACGAGTACGTTACCCATGAAAGCTATACCAATATTTAAGGAAAGTATACCGCAGATTAAACCTGTTAACAGCGGTAACGAACAGTTTATGAATAGCTATGAACAAAACGATAGCGAAGAGGAGAATGCAGAAGAGGAGGAAGATATGATTGGTGAATGTGATGAAGGTGGCATGAAAAATACTTGTACTATAATGGATAAAGAGATTAAGGTTATTAAAGAACCACCACAATTGAAACGTAACAAGTCATTTACAGTCAGGTTGGTATTGATTTCTTTCATTTGCACTACACTAGTTCCCAGTAAATTTTTGTTCTATGAAGTAAATGTGTAAATGAGAATTTTTGTTTCAAATTAAACTACTACACAGAATATTAAAATAAAAAAATTTGCTTACTGTATCAAGTTCGATAACACTCCTTATTACGAATCTCCAAAAAATTTTCACAGCTAACGTTTTTTTTTTATTCGAGAATTTTGTCGGGACGAAAAATATTAATTCTATTTAGAAAGTCAATGAAACTTTTCTTCACAAACTAAACCAACAGTTGCTTAAAATTAATGGAAAGCTTCGCACTTTTTAGGAAACCAATTTTTTAATGAAACTTTTTCATTGAGTGTATGATAATAAATAAAATGATATTTTTCATAAAATTTTATGAAAACTTGTGTGATTGGCAGATCTGTTGAAAATAGATTTCTCGACGTTTTCCACTTAGTTTATGAATTTTTTAAGGATTTTCTAAATCATTTTTTTAAATTCATAGTCAAAGTTTAATCATCTGAAAATGAAGGCCTATGATTTCAGTCAAAAATGCATTATAAATAAGGTAGATGTTTTAATCGGATCTTTATAAAAATCAGGATTTGGATCAACAATATCGCAAGTTTTCGAAAATAATTTTAATTCAAAATATATTATTGAAAATTTAACCGATGGGTTATATTTTCATAAGATTTCATTAATTAAATAGCACTAAGATTAATCATAAAAAAATTATGATATTAATTTATCTACATAAATATTACTAAAGCAATTTCTTATGGCTTAATTTATTTTAGTGGCCTTCCCGACAATTATGATCCATTTTTATCGGCTAAGCGACAACTTGAGGAATTATGTTCACCAACAACATCCGACTCTGTTGCTATTACACAGACAGCGCCCCAAACACCACGACTGCCCAGTTTACCGGCAACACCAAATTTGAATAAAATGTCAACATCTCTAATACTCAGCTCTTCAACACCAAATACAACACCTAGTCCCATGACAACATCACAAATACCGCAACAAACTTCACCAAAAACACCTACTATGGTTAGATCATCCAGTTTTAGAAGAACAGCATCGTTACGAGGTCCCAGAAGATCACCACTGCTATCGACACGACCACCATTGTTTGCACAAAAACAACGTCCTACCATACAAAGGGGTTTATCCGATGAGGGACCGATATCAACGAATTTTTTGAAACCTGAAGAATATGATGAAATGCCTGTAAGATCGGTGTGTGGTAATGATTTTGCTATAACCAATAGTCCTAGGGTAGTAAGGAGAGATACAACGGCCTCAAATCGTAAACAACAGCCAACATTAAAATTGAATATAAATGCAGCCAATGCTAGTGGTGGAACTTCCGCTACAGTAACACCAAATATAACAGAACCGGATATAGTACCCATAAATACCGCTCCGAAGTATGCATCAAAAACAGATTCTTTAGCAGTTTTTCTGAAATATGAACATGAATTGGAAAAAATAAATAGTTCAGGAGTTGGGCAAGAATATAAAAAAGAACATTTAGACGATATTAAAGAACCAACACCATCTTCACCATCGGAAATTACAACACCTTTGACTAATTTGGATGGCCCTTTAAATGCTAAAGAATTAAAAGATAAAAGCAATAATTTAAGTAAACAAAATTCAGCTAAAAATATTAAGGCTGACATTTTAGATCTAGCCGAAAGTCAGGAAAATAATGATTATGCTTTAAATACAACTTCAACAAATGCTAAACTAACCACTGAAATGGAATGCTCCAACTATGGACAAGTTCGTTTACAACCGTTAGGCTCCAAGCCTACAACGCCCTTAACCAAACCTTCAACGCCTTTAACAAAACCTTCAACACCTTTAACAAAACCTTCAACACCTTTAACAAACCCCACCACACCTACCACAGCAGTTATCAAACCTTGTACACCTCAATTACCACCTACTCTAACACCTTTGAATGTTAAAAATTTACAACAACCCCAGGAACCTGCAAAAACTCCTAAATCTCCAAAGCCAGTGGCCTTAAGTTCTATTTTTAGTGGTGATAGACCGACAAAACAACCTACTCATTCTTCTCTTTTATATGGAGAACGTAAAAACTCTTTAGGATCGGATTATATAGATCCGAAATTAATAAATAAATGTGATAATCTTCCCATAAATTTGAATTTAAAACGTTCAGATTTTAAACATTCAGATTCTGATACCTCAGAACCAAGAATGGAACATTTTTCTTCCTCATCTTCAGAATCTTCAGCTCCAGCTAAAAAATCAACTAGTCTAACACAAAATTCGAAATTTTTGCCTTTGGTAAAACAACAGCAACAAGAACAACCTAATAACTCAAATAATTTGAATCAAAATCATTCACTACACCAACATAATGCCCCATCCATATCGAATAGTCAACGTAATTCTGCTGAAGGACGTAATCTATTGAAACGTCGCATGCGTTTGGGACGTAATCAGTTTTTATATGATGCTTCTCCCGAAGGTGATTCTTGCTCGGCTGATGATGAAGCAAATCGTTCCTCAATGGAATGTGATAATCACAATTTTATGAAGGAACATGAAAAAACTTTTGAACGTTTAACTGCTGCCCAAATGAATCCAATAGATGCTCCTTTTATACCGCCTTTGCCTGCATTTGATGATTTTGATTTTGAGGAATTTCTTTCATCATTTGAAAATGATGAAGAACAATTTCCTATATTCAAAGATTGTAGAGAATTTCTATTGAATCGTACATCGAAAAAACAAAGATCGATGTTATTGACGAATTCTAACCCTTTATCAAAAAACAACAACTCTACGAATTTCAACAAATCTTCCCCACAAACATTCCCTCCATTAACGCCACAAGCCCAATCTACACCAACACAACAACATTTTCAATTTCCCTCACTTCCACAACATCCTAAAAATCTATTTAATTCCTTTACTCTTAATACCAGGGCTAGAAATAAATATGATGATCTTGCAAATACAAAATCAACGGATACATTTGTTTTGGCCAATTCCAATGGAGAGGATCAAAAACGTGAAATATTTATAAGTATAGAAACTGAACAAAATGATTTGGATAAATCCCCAATATCGCCTAATTCCATACGTAATATAGTGGGTAATCCTCAAACTGTGGTAGAGGTGGAAGTAGATACAGCTCATGATAATAAATTCAGCAAAATATCAGATGATGATGCTGATTGTGCTGAAAATTCGGATGTTTTGAAATCTTCTATGTCTAGATCTACAAATTTTCCTGGACATTTACCTAATGTTCAATTGAATAATGCTAAAAACCTTATACAACAAATGCAAGAAGACTTTCGACAAATGGGTGAAGAAATGAGCGCTAATATTAGACAAACAATTGAGCATAGAACGCCACAGTCTGCACAACCGGATATGAATTTAAATTCATCGCCTATGTCAGCTTCACGCAGTATTAGGAAAGTTAATAAGTCTACTGGCACTCCTAGTGGTGATGCTTATGCAGATTCTGATGAGTTAAGTAGTTTAGATGGTTATCCTTTGTCATCGCCTAATTCCAGATTGGGAGTAAGTTCAAAAACGAGTGCAGACTCAGCATATGGGAGGTAAGTTCTAAAATTATCTGGACTTTAAACATAAGTTTTTCCATAAAAAACCTAAATTTCAGATGAATAGCATATCTTGCTTTTAAAGTTGTTTGTAGAGTGGGAAACATTAAAAAACCGATGATTTTTTATAAGAATTTGGTGGGAAATTGTGTACCCATTAAAAATTCCAAGGATTGATTTTCTAACTTTTTCTATTAACGTGCCCAGTAGGCTTAACAGGAATGTTTGGGTAGTTAATTAGTTCGTAACAGGAATAAGAATCTTTTGTATCATGATTTCACTTTGAAAATACCTTTTCTAATCCCCAGGGTTGCAATATCATCTAGGTGAGTTTCCACAGACGGTACCTCTAACTGATGTACCAGAAGAAGAGCCAGTCAGAAATGATAGCAATTTACACAGGAAAAAAATTAGTATCCAAAATCCTTGCATTGGAACCATACACACCTTATGAAGATCCTTTTAAGCCCCTTGTAAACCACTTTGACCAACTCGAGATGACAATGTGATAGACATACTTTCGCGAACATTTGAAACGTGATAGAGGGAAGAAAAATTAATTAACTCCCAATTTAATTTTTAAGGGTAAAAAGAAAACAGTAGATTTGTTGGTATTAGAACATGTATGAAATTTGTCAAATTTAAATTTCGTTGAGATCGATGGAGGACCCTTTTTCGTAGATACTTTATCCATAGAAGTATTCAATTTAATACTATAATATACTCCTTTGTTTTAAAATGTGTAAGGTTTTATTGTCACTTTTGTACAGAATTGCAAAAGTCCTAAAAAGATATCGAGAAGAACCAAATCAACATTGGCTTCTATGGCTTCAGGTCCGAATGAAATTAATAGATGCATATTCCTCTATTAATACACCTTTACCATACGAAGTTAACCTTTCATGGAGTCAGTTATTACTATTAAATTTGCCAGTTACCAAAAAGTTTTTATGTAGCCGTCCTTCACCCGGGCTTCGGCTGTTTTACTCTGCCAATGCCGGTTGCGCTATGTAAATAATCTCCGTCCTTATCCCATTCCAAGCTAGACCATTTTTTTTTTCAAATTTGATTCCAAATTTTGGTGGAGGAGATTAATGGGAAGTCCAAATTCGGTGAAAAATATTTATTTTTATTTTGTTGGTTCCCGATTAAGGGGAAATAAATGGAGGAAGGTTAGTTACAAATGTGTTAATCCCTGTCCCAAAAATATGAACTTAATCTGCAAGTGTTCAAAGTATGCAGACGATTTCATGAAATCATCGTGATACTATACGTCATCACTGGACGGGATTGGGTTAAACAAATTTAGGTTGTTAAACAAATTTAGATTGTTATCCTTCACATCAGGTTTTAAAGATATCTTAACATCGAGATAAGAAAAACTCGTTTTTTACAATATTCGGACGTTATAACATGACTGTTTCAATAAATGTTTTATATTAACTGAAATTTCTCTATATTATTTTCTAAACTCAGGTTTAACCTTTCCAATATCTTATCAGGTGAAGGTCCGCTGAATCCGAATCTGACTTCAGAATTTCTGCATCACATCCGGTTTTCGAGATATCTTTACACAAAGTTTAGAAAACCGCATTAATTTAATGAAAAATTTCAATGGACGAATTAAATTTATAGCGTGCAGATAATTCTCTCAGTGTATATTCATCTCAATTTCCAAATTGTCTGTCAAATAGTTTATTGCACCAGATGTATAAGCACTTCCCTTTTGCTTGTGTTAATTCATTAATTCACATTTTAATAAAAAATACAACTTTTCCTTTATTATATTATTTCTTTTCTACCCACAAGTCTCTCACGTCAACGGTCATCGGAATTATCATCGCAACGCAGCTCCAATCGTAATCGACCAATTACATCATCATCAACTGCAAATACTCTATTTAATAGACCCCTAACGGAAGAGTCTTCCCTTGGACGTTCCAGACAATTAAGTGCCTCCTCTTCAAGTAGTTCGGAACACGCTCTTCCACCAATTGTTGCTAACAATAGTTTTACAAAACACCAACAACAGCAGCAGCAACAACATCTCTACAGTAATAACAATAATGCCACCGATTTAAATGATATGATGCGTGATGAACGTAATAACAATTATGATGTACTGCACCAACCAGTATATCCTTCAACATCTGCAGGAACTGCCACAACAAATTCACATTCGAATCTGGAGTCATCATCCCAGCTATACTCATCGAACTCAACCATGAGCACAAGTATGAAAATGTCAAGATTTTGTCATGAATGTGGCGGTAAATTTCTTGTAGAACAAGCTAAATTTTGTATGGATTGTGGTGTTAAACGCATAGTATTGTAGTTCATAAACGATTAATCATGATGTTCATAAGAAATTCTTAACCACTTAACTGCGTAGTTAATTTCAAAAAATAACCATTGCGCATCATTCAGTATCCTAAAAAGTTGTAGAACTCAAGTTCGAAGTTAATTTAAAAAAAAAAACCAACTCTCGCTAATCCATATACAGTTTGGACGATTGCAATCGTCTTATGCGGTTTGTTGAGTGGGTTAATAATACAACGTACGAAAATGATTTTTTTTTGAACAATTTAATCGATGGAATATTGTAGTCAATAACAGTAGTTGTTGTTTTAATTATTATCAATTAAAACATTTTATAAAATTATATTTTAACTGCTCTATATTTACTAAATAAGTATTTAATAATTATATTTTTACTAAAAACTTTTGAAGAACAATAAATTTGCTAACAGATAAAACGAAAAAAGTATCAAATTTAACGAACAAACATAAAACGATTTAAATTAAGGTATAACAAATTTTTATCCTTTTCGACCATGTTTTTGGGATGTATTTCAACTTACAAGGAAACTACACAGTGGTGTAAACTGGAAACAGGGACAGGAAACTAGGACAGGAAACTGGGACAGGAAACTATGGAACAAACTATTTTTGAGGTGCACAATCACATGTTTAGAGTATCAAATGTAGGGTCAAATCTGACACCATATTTTGATTTTGCGTTTTACCATGTCGGTTTCAAAGCAAATATACACAAATTGGGTATCAAGCGAAAGGTATTTCTGAGATATATCCTATACTATAAAGAAAATATTAAAAAGTTCTCAAACAAAAAAGTTTACAACAAAATTTAAAGCCATTTTTAACCCCTAACAATAACATTAACCCTCCGATGAGTGACAGTTCTGAACTTCACGGCCGTGTGAAAAGGTCCCTACGGACCTTTTTGGTTAATCATGTTTTTTTCATATAAAAAATTTGTTTTTGATTTTTTTTTGTTTTTATTGTTTATAACTAAATTCTACATACAAAAATAATTTTTTAAATTTTTTATCATCATCCCTAATGTCTTTGAGTTTAGGTCTTTGTGTTCAGAACAAGTAAATTATGTGTTGAAACAATAAAAAAATTATAATAATGCCCAAAAGCATGCATTTATTAGTGAAATTCAGTACAAGGTCCATACGGACCTATTCACACGTCCGCGTACTATTCTCACTAAAACCTCAATAACTCCTAAAGTAATGATCCGATCGGCTTGATTTTTTTTTTCCAAAAGATGCGCAACAAAATACTCTTGGAATACAGAGTAACTTTGGGGGGGGGGAGTAATTTCAGTTTGAAAGGGCAAAAAGGTCCCTAGGGACCTTCTCACTCATCGGAGGGTTGAGCAGGTATGTTTCTTATCAAATGTGTTGTTACTTTTTTCCCATCTATCCTCCTATCCAAATTTCAATAAGAGCTGTGTGTTACACCACTGTGGTAGTATCTTTATTAGTTTTTCAGATGTGGATTAATTTGCTTCTAATTGAGTTTTAACGCAGCAGCATTGGCCAGTTAAACTAATGTACAAGTTTGTCAACACAAAACAGCAGTTGGGCTATATATATTTTTTAAATAACGCCATATTGAAATGTAGACTCAGGGAAAAAAGTTTTATCATATTTATGAAACAATTTCATTGTACAAAAATCTATGAAACATTGTCATATGTATGAAGTTTTCATTCATATATATGATGAAATTTTTCATAAATATTTATGACACATTCTTCATTACTTCTTCATCATTTCATAGAAAAATGTCATCAATATATTTTTTTTATTTAATGGCACATAACTCAAAAATCGAAAGAGATAGTGCAAAACGGATAAAATTTCTAATCTAATGGAGTACTTAAACACTGCGGATTAAAAATTGAGCCAGATCTGAGTGGAATTCATAAATATTTATGAAACAGTTTCATTGGACAAAAAACAATGAAGCTTCCATCATATTTATGAACGTTTTCATAAATATGATGAATATTTTTTCTCTGAGTGTATTTACAGAGAAAATATGAAACACTACAAACTTTTTAAAAACAATTTTAATTTGAAATCAATAATTTTGTTATCAATATGGCTAGATCATATAATTTTACATTTCTTCAACTAGAACTGAAAAACTAGAAACTTAATTTAATTTTGTGTTGAAATTAACTAGCCTATTAAACTAACAAGAAAACTACACAGTGGTGAATCTGAAAATTGGGTCATTTTTGACCCCACTTTTTAAACCTTAAACATAAGATTGCACACCTTAAAAAAACGAGTCTAATATTTGTTTTTGTCCTTTATATTCAAATCTGTTTCCTAGTAAATTTAATTGGCATCCCAAAAACTCGTCCTTATTGCAACAAAACATGACATTTGTCACACAAATTTTGTTATATTATTTGTCATGGTACTCTAGCTTTAAAGTGACAAACAGACTCTAATAAAATTCTTTACTATTGCGTAATTGTGAAGAATTTGCATTACCTATTTGTGTCATCACTTTGTTAGATTTTGTTAACATGGGTGGGTCATACAAAAATTAATTATTATAAAGATTCTGACAATTATGTCTCAAAAAGGTATGTTTGTCATAAATTAAGATAGGTCAGATATAACTAAACTCGAACTATAAATTGTTAAACCAAGTTTTCAGATTATTAAGAACTCTGTTGCCAATTTTCATGTCATAACTTACACAGAAGGACAAAATCTTTACTTTTAAATAGAACATTTAGAGAAACTTTTTCAAATATAAATATTTTTAGCTGAAAATTTGGACATATACTTTTAAAGAGTATTCACATATCATACTAAAAGTTGGTGTCATACTGGAAAGATATGCTGCCATGTAAAATTTTTGACAAATCGCAAATTTTCCATAGAACCTTTCATAAAATAACTTTTTCTTACTAATATAACTCCTCTTCAATGACTCTTTCCACTGCATAAACATCTGATTAAGTCAATTTATTATTTAGCTATACAATTCGGGAAAACACATATATCGTCACCTTAATTAAATGCAAAAGGACGTAACTGTACTATAAATTTAACAACAGGTCTCGTTCTTCCATTTCAACAGAATGAATTAAAATTTTTTGTGTACACAAAACTGCATGAAGATGCGTCACAGTTTTAAGTCATTTTGCGAAAAAACTATATCATATATCGAAAAATTAAGTACACCAATAAAATAAGCGTGTCCGAAATATATTGTATTGATTTTCAGAGGTGAGATTACGATGCATAGCTTGATGCTAAGGCAGTCAGTTTGAATCCCAGTACGACACCAAAAAAGTAAAAAAGTTTTTCATATAGAGCAAATTAACAATATAAAATACTTTGTTCAATTGTTGACATAAATTAACCACTGACGAATCCCAGGAGGGGGACGAAACTGCGGCAGTCTGGTGTATCCCTTGTCTTCGTGAAATTTTTCAATAAAAATGTTTTCTTCTTCCTGTAAAGAGACTAACTAAAATTAAATTCTACAGTAATTAATTAAAAAATAATTACGATTGTCATTATCTGACGGTTGCAAAACACTTTCTAACGAAAAATTATTTATTTTTAATATATTCTCGCATAAGTACCAAACTTAAGGGAAACTCTGTTACAGGACTTTAACATAAATTTTAGATAAATTATATCTATTTGTCTTTTTTAAACTATCTTTTCGATAAATGGCAAACATATCTTTATAGACTTTAATAATATATAATAAATAATTAGATAAACTATATTTAATAAATTCTATTTATATATTTCATATAAAATTATAGATTTTTAATTTATTAATCATATAATTTACGCTTGATATTATTCGTGCTTAAAAAAAAAAAAAGTTTTTGTTTTAATTAATATTAACAAAAACTATTGATCATTGAGCTTGAATTATGTCAGTTTTAATATTATTTTTAACTATTTTTTACTAAATATTCTACAAAATTGCAATTCACAACTAAACCAAATTTAATATATTATAGAATTTTTTTCTACTATATAAATTAATATTAATATTTTTAAAATATATTTTAATATATAATTTTAATATGAGTTTTATTAATGTTTAATGAAATTAAAATTCAATAAAACAAATGCAAAAAAAATTAATGTCACAATCGTTGGTTTTATAAATAACCTTATTATGTAGTTTTTAAAATTAAAATATTTTTTTAAATAAAATTAAAAGTATTCCTTACCAAAAAAAAAAAACTTAAAAGTAATTTAATAAATGAAATAAAAATGTAGAAAATTACTAAAAAAAAAAAAAAAGGTAAAATAGAACGTGTAAAAATAAATTCAAATTTAACAAACAAAGATATAACACTAAAACAAATTCAAAAATTACGGATATTTCTGTAATATATAATTTAAAAAAAAAACTAATAATACATGAAAACTTTTTTAAAACTAACTGACAAATGCAGTAAAATCAAAATAATTTTTATATAAAAATACAACAAACGTAGTTACAAAAAAAAAAAATAACTGACAAAGACAGTTAAATAATTTTTCAGAAAAAAATATAATTCAATAACAATATTAAAATTACTACACGTATAGCTGACATGTAACTGCAAAACTATTCTGAAGTAGTTTTTAAAATACATTTAAAACTAACTTAAGGTTTCGATATATTAGTATACAATTTTATAATTATTTTTTCTAATTTAATTTTGTTTTTATTTTTAACAGATCCCTCTACTGCAAAGAAAATAAGAAACAACTTTTCGAGGGCTTTTAAAGGACTCAAAAATTTTTAAATAATAAAATATTGACTCTAAAATATTTAATAAAAATGCACTTTACTAACATTTTTTTATTTTGTTCTTCATTATAAATTATTTAAAGGATTTTGACTACCAACGGTTTAGGTTTCGCCAAAAAAAAAAACTTCAGAGGTTTAAGATCGGGTTTCAAAATGTTTAACCAACATTTTAGAAGTTTTTCAAATGCGTTCAGAAGTTTGTTTTCTTTTTCTTTCAAACTATTACCTTTTTGTATTTTGCTATCTTTTTTATTTCACTCCAGACTTAAACAGAGGTCGAATTATGGCATTCGTTGTTGTAATTTTTGGTTCGAAAATAATTTTTAATCTCTGAACATAAAGCATCTCAATTAAATTTTTTAAGGGCCATTATTACAACTTGCCTTTAAAGTAATTGTTAGTAAAAGGTAACTTTAGCTAAAGTGAGGAAAAAAGTGAGCTATAATGTTTTTCGTTATTACAACTTCCCAATAAAATAAAATTAATATTTTTGATAATGTGGCAGCAACAAACTAAAAATAGATTATTGGTTTATGAATTGGTTTATAAAAATACGTAGTGGCAACGTACTTTTATTTATTTGTTTACAAACAAACAATAATTTGTGAAATTCGGTTGTGAAATTCGGTATTTTCTTCTTTTTCTTTATAAAGCAGAAAATAAACCTTACGTTTAAAGTTAAAGGCAACAATGTCTTCCCTTTAGCTTATGGGTCACTTTTAGCTTAAAGTATACTTATAATAACGAAAAACTAATAATCTGGCAGATAACATCCGAACTTTAGCTATTGGCAAGTTGTAATAATGGCCCTAAATCAGAGATGTTATAGTTCGGAACTTGATTGGAAATTGTTGGGATAAACGAAGTATTTCGAATTGATGGCAATCCTATTAATTTAATTGTTTTCTATTATTGACGTTTATCCTTTTGTTTATTTTACTCAATGTTCTGTGTTACATTTATAATTGTCTTTGTAACTGATATTTTACTTTAGTCTTAAGCAATACTCTGCTAAATAAAGCACGCTAATTAAACTTTAAATGAAAGAACGCAGTTTATTCTTATAATTTCAAACAGGTTATGGTGCCCAGAAGAAACCCGTCGCGAATAAATTCGAAAAGTTTTTACATTACGGTTGCTTAAGACATATGTAGTTTAATAAAAGAAAAAATTTAAAAATTTTTTTTGTATCGTGTAGAACATTTCGAAAGTAGATAAAAATGTCGAGTGCTGTTGTTCGCATACAGCCGCTAAACGCGGAAAATTACGATACGTGGAAGCTACAGATGAAGGCCATACTTATAAAAAATGACCTGTGGGCTTATGTCAGTGGAACAAAGCCAATTCCTCCTGTAACTGATGCTGAAAATCGTTTAAAATGGCAAGAGTTTGATCAAAAGGCGAATGCTGACATTATGTTGTCAGTGACGCCGTCGGAATTAGGACTCATTTCAGAGTGTACCACATCAATGGATATGTGGCAAAAATTGGAATCTACGTTTCAATCAAAAGGCCCTGCTCGCAAAGCCACCCTTTTGAAAAGAGTAGCATTAGCACGTATGAAAGATGGAGAAAATGTCAGAGAACATTTAAATGATTTTTTCGATGCTGTTGCTAAATTAAAAGAAATAAAAGTAATTGTAGGTGATGATTTGCTGGCCATTTTGTTACTGTATAGTTTACCGGAATCGTATGAAACATTCCGTTGTGCATTGGAAACGAGAGATGAATTACCAAATCCCTCCATTTTAAGGGTTAAAATACTGGAAGAAGATCAAGCTAGAAAAGCAAGAGATGAAAAAATAGAACAAAATGTATTGTACGTAAAACATAAAAAACAAAACCGTTACAACAAAAACAACAATGTTGATACAAATACCAACACAAACGAAAAGAAAAAGTTTACTTGTTTTAAATGTGGTAAAGCCGGACATTTTGCAAGAAATTGCAAAACAAAGCAGGCTAATGCATGTTCCATTGGAGAGAGAGCGATGCATAATACAATAGAAAGTACAATGATTTCTTCATTTGAAAACAGTTATTGGTGCCTTGATAGTGGTAGCAGTGCACATATGAGTGCAGACAAAAACAAAATTTTAAATTTTAAGGAATTAGAAAAAACGCTAAACTTAGCAAATGAAAATACAACAAAAATAACTGGTGTTGGAAACGTAAAATTGTGTTTAAATAAGAGAGGCCAAGAAGAGCGTGTAAATTTAGAAGAAGTTTTTTACGTTGAAGATTTAAGAGAAAATCTACTGTCAATTTCGAAAATAACTGATAAAGGTTATAATGTTTATTTTTATAAAAATAAAGCGCATATAATGGAAAAAGATAAAATTTTATACACAGCTAATCGTATTGGTAATTTGTATTATTTACAAAATTCGACAAATTTTGCACGAGCTGCAAATAACACAAACAATAACATAGATGCATGGCATTACAAAATGGGGCATCTAAATGAACGTGATTTAAAAAATATGGTGAAAGATAATTTGGTTCACGGTATAAATATTAATCAAACTGAAAAGTTATCACCTTGTGAAGTATGTTTAAGTGAAAAACAAGTTCGTCAACCATTCCCAAAAAGCAGTGGCCAACGTACAAAAGATGTATTGGAGATTGTCCACAGTGACGTTTGCGGACCAATGAGAGTTGCTTCACATTCAGGTGCTAGATATTTTGTGACGTTTACAGACGACTACTCACGCTATTGTGAAATTTTTGTAATCAAACAAAAATCTGATGTTCTGAGCGCATTTAGAAAATTTAAAAACGCTGCTGAAACGTTTACAGGTAAACGAATAAAAATGTTACAATCAGATAATGGTCGTGAGTATTGTAACCGTGAATTTGATAAATATTTAGAGGAGTGTGGCATTCGTAGACGCTTAAGTTCGCCCTACACGCCACAGCAAAACGGCGTATCTGAACGCAAAAACAGAACGCTTCTTGAAATGGCCAGATGCATGCTAAAGCATGCAGGTGCTCCACCTAAGTTTTGGGCAGAAGCAATCAATGCTGCCTGCTATATCAGAAACCGATGTCCAACAAAATCGTTGAATGGAGAAATACCGTATAAAATGTGGTCAGGCAAAACGCCATCTGTTAAACATATAAATGTATTTGGTTCTAGAGCGTATGTATTGAACAAAGATAATTCAAATGGTAAATTTGATTCGAAATCTGAATTGTGTGTATTAGTGGGTTATTCAAATGAGGCCAAAGCATATCGACTATGGTCCCCACAAAAACGTCATATTATAATAAGCCGCGATGTAAAAATATTAGAAAATATGTATTTTAAAAATGAATACGAAAATATTTTTGAAAATCAAGACGAAATCGATTATGGTAGTAGTGATTTTGAAGTGTCACTTGATAGTACGTCACCACCCATTATAGAAGATAATGAAAGAAGTGACGAAGAATCTGATTTCGAAGGTTTTGAAGATTGCAATCTGGTGATTTCTGAAAACCCATCCTCAATTGCTGAAGTGTTGCAAAGTGGTGAAAAATCGTGGGTTGTAGCTATCGAAGATGAGTATGTGGCGCAATTAATAAACAATACCTGGGAAATTGTTGAACGCCCAGACAACCGAAAAATAATTGGTAGTCGTTATGTATTTCGAACAAAAGAAAATGGTAAGAAGAAAGTTCGACTGGTTGCAAAAGGATGCTCGCAGCGTCCAGGGGAGGACTTCTTTAATACTTACTCTCCAGTAGTACGATCAACCTCAGTGAGATTGCTGTCTGCATTATCTGCAAAAATGGATCTAGAAATCCATCATATGGACGTAGTAACCGCCTATCTAAATGGTGAACTTGGTGAAGATGTTTATATGGAGCTCCCTGAAAATTTAAATGAAGTTTTGGAGAAAATCAATTCAGGTGAAAATATTGGGTCGTCTAAGGAAAAATCTCTACAAATAAAAGAAGTAGCAGCAAAATGGCAACGTGCTGCAAAATCCTGTAAGTATCCAGTATGTAAACTTAAAAAAGCTCTATATGGTTTACGCCAGTCTGGTCTAAAATGGTATCAAAAGTTAACGTCTAAATTGCAAGAACTTAATCTCAAGCCGTCCAAGGAAGACCCATGTTTATTTGTATTAAAAGAGGACAATAATATAATTATGCTTACCATATATGTCGACGATTTAATAATCGCCTCAAACAACAAATCTATGTTAAATAAAATTAAGAAATCCTTAGCAGAATCTTTTGAGATGAAGGATCTTGGACCAGTAAAGTTATGTTTGGGAATTGAGTTCAACCAAAATATTGATGAACATCAAGTATTTTTAAACCAAAGTGAATACATAAAAACTATTCTGGAAAGGTTTGGCATGAGTGACTGTAAGCCAGTCAGGACTCCTGTGATGACAAATTGTAAACTCGAAAAGCCTAAAGATTGTGATGAAAACGTAATGAAAAAGTACCCATATCAAAATTTAATTGGTGCTCTGATGTATTTAGCTGTAAATACTCGTCCGGATATAGCATATGCTGTAAATTTTTTAAGTCAGTTTAACACAAACTTCAACGACGATCATTGGCAAGCAGCTAAACGTATTTTAAGATATTTGAAAGGCACAATAGATTGTGGCCTATTGTACCAACAAGACAACAAACAACTTTATGGTGTGGTTGATGCAGATTGGGGCGCGAATATGACAGACAGACGATCATATTCTGGTTACGCTTTTATTTTGGCTGGTGCCGCTATATGTTGGGAGGCCCGTAAGCAAAGAACAGTTTCACTGTCCAGTACTGAATCCGAATATTTAGCCATATCGGAAGCTACAAAAGAAGCCCTGTACCTGAAGGAACTTATACGTGAAATTGGTTTGCAATGTGAAACTATACAACTTTATAACGACAGTCAAAGTGCTCAGAAGCTGGCAGCCAGTATTGGGTTTCACCCACGTACGAAACATATTGACGTGAGACATCATTTCATTAAGCAAAAGCATCAAAACGGTGATATCAGCCTTGAATATATGCCAACTGAAGATATGCCAGCAGATGTCCTAACAAAGGGGTTGTGTGCCGACAAACACATAAGATGTATTGCAGCCTTGGGTATGACCAAAGCATGTGGTCACTAAACTCGTAATTCTCTCTACTTCGAGGGGAGGTGTTGGGATAAACGAAGTATTTCGAATTGATGGCAATCCTATTAATTTAATTGTTTTCTATTATTGACGTTTATCCTTTTGTTTATTTTACTCAATGTTCTGTGTTACATTTATAATTGTCTTTGTAACTGATATTTTACTTTAGTCTTAAGCAATACTCTGCTAAATAAAGCACGCTAATTAAACTTTAAATGAAAGAACGCAGTTTATTCTTATAATTTCAAACAGAAATAAATATATAACTTGGTATATTCATTCATATATTCAATATTAGAATTTTTTTAGCTAATCATTAAAAAAAATGCTTTCGAACGATTTCACTTGATCACGAATACTTTAATACGGCCCCAGGTTTTGACTCTAGAGTACAGATTTTTTTTATCTAACATTGCTCTGTTAACTGTTTAACATAACACGTACATATATCTAAAAAAGCACATCACTAATTTGTTCACATCTCTAGTTGTCGACAAATTAGAAAAACAAGTTTAAAAACAACAAAAATTAACGCAAAATCTTTTTTTTTAACCAATAAATAAAATAAAAATGTTAAATAATTAAAAAAAAGTGGAAGTTGTGTCAAGAAATTCGCTAAAAACAACTGTGTAAGTATTGAAATGTCAAATATTTGTTTGAAGTTACATTATAGAGTAAAACTCTGCATTTTGAACAATCATAAAGTCGTCACGAAGCAATTGTGAACATGCAGGCCTAAAACTTTATTTTACTAGAAAATTATGTCAAAAGCCTTCAATTGGATTTAAATTTTTCAATCGAAATTGAAAATTTTCTTTGTATCAATCAAAGTTTGTGTTTTGCATATCTTGGAATTATTTTTGATATCTTTTAAATAAATTTAAAATTTCAATAAAATAAATTTTAAATAATGTACTCTACCGGTGCAAGATCTAACAATTCGCAAAATCTAAAATTGACAACAAATTCTTTAAAATCAATTAAAAATGACGTACAAGCACCAACTATACAAATACGTTCCCTATCTGCTGCGTCCACAAAAATTCCTGCCAAATTAACGGCTGCTAAAACAACAGCAGTTAAAACTATGAATTGTTATGGTGCCAAATCAACAATAAAACCATTTATTAACAATCGTGGTATTAGGCCGTTGAAATCATCAGTTGAATCAACATCTCTAAATATACAAGGTATAAAGCCACAGAAATTATCAAGAGCATCAACAACTATTGATACTATACCTGATAAATTGTCAACAAAGCGAGATTCACGAAAAGATATATATAACTCTTTAAATTTTGTGGCTCTGAACAAAAAATCTGAGTCCAAAGTAGCCTCAACAGGAGAATTATTAAGAACTAACAGCTCACTCGCTAAAGCACCGAATTGCATTAGAT
Source organism: Delia radicum (assembly GCA_021234595.1). Lineage (NCBI taxonomy): Eukaryota > Metazoa > Arthropoda > Insecta > Diptera > Anthomyiidae > Delia > Delia radicum. Next base: position 24,366,239 of record CM037855.1, read on the forward strand.
CTTTATCAGCAACAACTTCTATTCCTCTTCGAAAACATAACATATATCCAACTAAACAAAATCCCTACCAAAATCAAACTAATGTAGATTTAATTAAACAACCGTTAAGATCTAAAAATTCTATTGCCATAGCACCAAATCAGATAAGATCGTTATCGGCAACAACTTCTGCCTCTAAACCTATAGGCAAACGTAACATTAAAAATTCCAGCAATGAACATTCAAAAATTTCCAATGAGGAATTATCTCCTTGCCCTGACAATGAAATGGCTATACAAACCAATGAAGAAGAAATATTAAATCATTCTCTTATTGTGGGTGATCTTAAAATTATGAAACCCTCTAGAAACGTTGTAGAGGAAATTGAAAAATTACGTCTACAAAATAAAACCAAAAAACTCCTCGGGACTAGACGAAAATTTGCCGAACATTCGGCAAGAGATGAAGAACATTTAAATGATTTTAATGAATTTCTCGAAAAATCCTATGTTTCTAAAAAGACATCCAAAGTTCGAGGAGATTTGTTAAAAGATGATTTAAAGTAAGATACCCCGATGAAAAAAGTTTCAATATAGGTATATATAGTCATATATATATATACAGTTGAACCTCGATTATCCCGGTTGCTCGGGACCGGACTCAGCACGGATAATCGAAAACATGGTTAATAGAAGTTATTTACTTTTCCCGAATTTTAACTCTTTGTATGTAGGTGAAAAGAAAAAACAAGCAAATAAATATGTGTGCTGCACGGATAATAGAGGTGAAGCACGGTTAATAGAGGAAAAAAATAATAGCACGGGTAACAGAGGTAAACACGGTTAATAGAGGTATAAATCAAACCA
>CM037855.1:25090232-25122566 GCA_021234595.1 Delia radicum
GCAAGTAAAATTGCCGTGTATGAACCAGGTCTAACATTTTTAGTGCTTACTGTTTAATTTTTTTTTACACTTCCGCGCCTTTTGATTATAAATAATTGGCATCACTGTTTAAGCATGTGTAAACAATGACTTGGTTTGACGTCTGCAATTGCATTTAGTTTCTATGAATAGAACAGCAGTGTGAAGCAAATAACAAAAGAACACATATTTTTAATTTTTCAGCTAACGGCTGATTTGGAATGTGTAAAAATTAAGAAAAAAAAAAAAAAATAAAGTAAAGTTTGTCTTATCACAATAAATCAACGTAAGTTTATTCTTGGTTTTAATTTTTCGTAAGTTAAAATATAGATATTTACAATTAAAACTATAGGACACGAAAAATGTTGATGAAGGTCGTAGCTAATGCTAGGTAATGCATTCCACTCGGACCGAGTCAAAGAACTTTTTTTGGCAAAAGTTTACTTTTTCGGGCATCCCTGGAATTAAAAAAGCAAGTTTTTTCTGTTTGAAGTTAAGGCGGCCTGGGGCCCGCCATGTTCTAAAAACCGGTAAGCTTAGTATCATATAAGTGTGGATACTCAAATGAAAAGAAATTTTCTAAGCATTTAAAAAATATAGTTTGTTTTAAGATACATGATATGATGCGGCCTCTAGACCCATTCATAGTATATTTTTAAGATATAAAAATGGATGAAAAGAAATGTAAAAATATACACTTTTTGCCGTTTGTTTATTTATAGACTTATTTTTTAAACAATGGGCATAATTGAATTCGTGAGGAAATTTCCTTTTTTTTTAGTATCCAAACATTATGGTTAGGATTTAATTTGTTATTTTGGCAAAAGTGCAGTTTATGGGGCGTGACGAAAAAAAAAATAAAAAAAATATGACCCCCTCCGGAATAAAAAAAAAAATTTTTTTTGTTCTGGAGTTAAGGGGGCCGGGCCCCCTTTGGCCCCCAGGCCCTAAAAACTGATACACCACCGAGTATACAAGTATGGGTATTCAAATCAAAGGAAATTTTCTCCCGATTCCAAAAATAGTATTATTTTTTGGATAAGTGAACCAGGGTGGCAACCAGAGCCATTTTAAACCCCCAAAAGGGGGTAAAAAAAAAAATGCAAATGTTAATGCAAAAAAATGAAAAAAAATCACTTTAATCATTACACATTTTTGCAAATATTAATTTAACTGCAACAATATTGAAAATCCTTGCTTTATAAAGTTTTTCTGCGTGGCGGCCTGCGGCCGCTCTTAGGGGTTTTCTCCTCCATAGGACGCGGCAGGTGGCTTCGCTGAATAAAGTTTCCCTGCGCGCGTCACACTAGGGAAGATAATGAGATATTTTTTTTCATTAACATTTGCATTTTTTTTTTTTACCCCCTTTTGGGGGTTTACAATGGCTCTGGTTGCCGCCCTGGTTCACTTATCCAAAAAATAATACTATTTTTGGAATCGGGAGAAAATTTCCTTTGATTTGAATACCCATACTTGTATATTCGGTGGTGTATCAGTTTTTAGGGCCTGGGGGCCAAAGGGGGCCCCGGCCCCCTTAACTCCAGAACAAAAAAAATTTTTTTTTTTTATTCCGGAGGGGTCCATGTACTTTTTTTTTTATTTCGTTACGCCCCATAAAGTGCACTTTAGCCGTTATTTTAGACCAGTTGTGGCCAAAGGGAGGAATTTCCTATCACGCGTGGGTGATAAACAATATGAAATTCCACTATTTGGCCACCACTGTTTTAGACTCACAGGGTGTCCTAAACAGACTTGGGCAGCGTCAATTACATTTCAAAATCATTCACTTGCGAAATTTTTATATAGCATTTAAAATGTCAGACCTACGCTCACACTTGTAGTCTTAAACGCTTCCTTGGAAAATTTTCAATTTTGTCAATACCAGACATGGGACATAATACCAATATCTGTATTTAATTACAGGCCAATTACTATTTTATGTTCAATTACATGTAATTGCGTGTAATTGACTAATTGCCCTGTAATTAAATACCCAGATGTTTTTACTAATCCCCATGTTTGGTATTAAAAATTTTACAAATTTTCCAAGAAAGCGATTAAGCTCACAAGTGTGAGCATAGGTCTGATATTATTAACGATATGTAAAAATTTCACAAGTGAACGATTGTGAAATGTAATTGATGTCGCCCAAGTCTGGTTCCAAATGGATCTGGAGGGAGATACATTTTATGGATCTAAAAATAAAATGCATTTCTGAAAGAGTGACAAAATGTCCTTACTTAGGGGTAACTGTTTTTGGCAAAGAGGCCTTAGACCCTGTTTTTAGATAACGTTTTTCTTCACTCGAACGAAAAACAATAAAAAAATTCATGCAATACAAAAACAAAATACATGTAGTCACTCCTTCGTGTAGCGTCGAAAGGCATCTTACAAGGAAATTACACAGTTGCAAGTCTGCCAATTTTAATGAACCTTCTATATGTTGTTGAGCACACAAAACCTATTAGTCACGTATTTTAATTAGGTGCGCAATCGCACGTTTAGGGATTAAAAAAGGGGGATAAAAAATTACAATATTTTTGATTGAAAAAAGTTTTAAAATTTAAGAAATTCATATTTTTTTGTACTCAGTATTGAAGTACATACTTGAGAAAACAAACATTTTGATTACGGTATTACCTATGCTGTGCGCGCAGATTTACCTCTTATTTGAAATATTTAAAATATGTGTTATGAAAGCTCTTCGGAAAAAGTCGTGTTAAAGCCGAAATATTACTAAAATTGAAAAATTCCCAGACACCACCCTGATTTAATTAAATAAGCATTATATGTTAATTTGAGCTCGAACCAACCATATTTATTCCGATATTGCCTATACTGTGGGCCCAGTATTTGTAACTTATTTGAAATATGGGTTATAAATGCTTTTCGGAAAAAGTCGGGCTAAAACCGAACTATTGTGAATATTTAAATAATCTCTAGGCAACCAATCGATTTAATTAAAAAAGCATTATTATATGTTAATTTGAGCTCAAACCAACAAACAACTTCGGACATGTTTTATATAGCGGTGGATAGGTCTTCATACCCAATTAGCCTATAGTTTAACGACTTATATACGAAATATATTTAAAAAAAAAAAACGTTAAACTGGGTAATTTTTGACCCCATTTTATAACCCGTATACTAGAGATTGCGCAGCTAAAAAAAAATACGTGTCTAATATTTCTTGTCTTTTACGACACATTTTAGTTTCATCAGACATGAACTCTTATCAACATATAGGAATCCTGTATGGTGGTATATGGACATGTATGACCTCGAATCACTTCATATATGAGCATGAATGGCCTAATTCATGTTCATAAACGGATGCACATATGTTGATTTTTAACCGGGTAATGTTTTTTTATCCTTTACAACAGATCCTAGTTTTATTCAAATCTGAGGATTCACCACTGTGTAGTTTGCTTGTTGGTCCATATGAGTTAAAGACTACCGAGAAAAAAACATGAATTTGCATGAAATTCCTTGCCCTAGTCATTACTAATACAATGACGCCATAATTTAAATAACTGTGAATTAAAAACATGTGCATATAGTCCTATATTTATAATATGATGTCCCTAAAAAAACGATGTGTCGATTTTCGTTCTTTACACCTCTCAGTTAGTTCTATTGCAAATGGTTCCAAATGAAAGATTTCTATTTTTTTTTTTTTTTTGGAAAACGTTAAACCGTGTCAGTAATGACAAAAGCTATTCTCCCCATTACTTTAATACAAATAATAATGACTTACTACTAACTAGTATTTTTCCTATTATTTCAATACAAAAAGTAATGCGTTACTTATATGTACTAATTCTTATCAATATTTTAAATATAAAGTAATGAGATCAACATTTTTTGAAAATCTATTTTTAGACTCATTATTTTTTCAACACTAGTAAGTACATACAGTGGTGTTCAAAACATTTGCAACTGAAATCATGGTTTAGGTAATTTATAAATTGTTTGATCAAAAAGATTTGTGGTATAAGTTTTTGTATTTTTTTTATTAAATTCAGTTATAGCATATTATTCAACAAATACAAAAAAATTATTCATAACTTCTCAAAAATAAAAAAAAAGTAATATTAACAAAATAAGTCGACAGTATAGTGTTCAAAACATTTGCAACTCTTAAAGTAATTAACAGGAAATACAAACAATGGTTTTAACGCTCAGTATTTTGTAGCGTAGCCATTATTTTTTATAAATTCTGAACACCTCTGAGGCATTGAGGCAATGAGCTTTTCAATATAATCGTCAGAAATTTCATTCCACTGCTTCTCCAACTCGACGAAAAGTTCATCACCATTTCACCGTCATTGTGCTAGTAATGCGGTGAATTGGGCCAATCCCATTTCCTGAAAAACACCCCCACACCATAATGTTTCCACCTCGTGCTTCACTGTGGCAGTTGTGTATCTGGGATTACACTTTTGGCCTCGTGGTCTTCGAACATTGGCTCTTCCATCTGATCCCCGAAGGTTGAATTTAGACTCTTCTGACCACAATACATTTTTCCATTGCTGTTGAGTCCAGTTCAAATGGGTGCGTGCAAAGTCAAGCCGAGCTTTTCGGTTTTTTTTCCGACACAAACGGTTTTTTTTGTACATCTATAACTTCTAAGACCATATTATCGGGCTCTTCTTTTAATGGCGGGAAGACTGGCATCTATTAAAAGTTCAGTTTTAGCTTCTCTGGGAACTGCTTTGGGATACTTCGTAAAAAAAATCTTCATCTTCTCTTACGGTTGTAATACGGGGTCTTCCACCTTTAAGAGTTGTGTGGATGTTACCACTATTAACAATGCGGCAAATCGTTGAAATTTATAGAAATTTCTTTTTGGGAAAGTCCATTTTGAAAATCATTTGAAACTTTTGATAATTGTATTTATTTCCTGCCATTTTTTACAAAAATTATTCTTACGATGTTTATGCTTCCAACATCTTATTACAACTATTAAAGAACAATAATTATAATAAATTTGTTTAAAAAATGTAACGGCCTGAATCTCATATTAAAAAGGAATGCGATTACCATTATATCCCAGCATTTGTTATTATAAATTGTTTCGTTAAGAGTAAGAATAATGAGAGTTGCAAATGTTTTGAACACCTGCATTTTGAATACATCTATTATTATTAATTTTGTTGTTGTTTTAATTTAACGGAATTAATTTTATTTTTATTTGTTTAACATAAAACAATGTATGAAGAATATGTAAAAAATAAATTTTAGTAACTAAGTGTGATTTGAAGAAAATAAATCAATGAAAACAACTAATGCGATCTCAGTTCCAAATGTTTTGACCACTACTGTATACTTTTGAGATTTTGAAAGCTGGAAAGTAATGACACTTTGTGCAAGCAAGTCATTTATGTTTTTTTGCCTATTAAATATAACAAGTCGCGATAGTTCATATTGTAGAGCGCTTGACTGACAACCTGTAGTCGCAGGTTGAAAACCGTGCCCAGTAAAAATTTTTCGTGTTTTTAGAAGCAGGATAAAACAAATGCGCTGATGTAAGTGCTTACTATTACATAATACTGAAAAGCAGCAAAAGAAACGAATAATTTTCGTATAAAAATAAACACACAAAAATTTTGAGCTTACTGTTTTCTCTAACAAGGATGCAGGTTGTAAGCAGCTTACCCAATCCCTTATAAGGATGCAGTTTGTAATGCAGAAAGTTTCATAGCGTGTATTATAAACGATCTGTACCAATTTTACCGAGTGATTTCCGATTGTGCTTGCTGTTTTCGAGTATGTAATAAAAAATAATTAGTCATTTAACTGTTTCTGAAGAGCTAGCACGTGGAGCGGTAAAAAAAATAAAATGATTATATTATATGTCAAAAATGTTAACAACAAAAAATTAATGTCTGTAGAATTTTATGTTAAATAAATTATGTATGGTATATTCATGTCATTACTTTTAATTGTAATAATAGAGACATGAAAAATATGATTTTACTGCAAGCCATGAAATCACAGCTCTTTATAAGCGCTAACATCAGCGCTTATTTTGCCCAAAAGTAATGCTTCCAAGTGGGAATTCGTCATATAAAAATCATAGCATATGTAAGCTGGTTTGTAAGGGATTCTTTTTGACTTACTCCCTTACAAACCTGCTTGTATCTAAGCAGCGTTTTTTACTGGGTGTGGTCACATTTTATTAAAAAGAAAATATTATTTTTTATTAAATTTAGTTTTTTTTGAAAATTTATTTATTAGACTCATTATTTTTTTCCATACTGGCAAGCATATAGGTAACCACACATTTTTTTGATTTTTCGTAATTTGGTTAGTTACCATATAAATGTAATGACATTTGTTATGAGAAATGTAAGTTCTATCCATTACCAAATATGTACTTATATAATCACTTATATGGTTATGCTTTTCTACACTTTTAAGTATTAAACGAAAAAATCGGCCAACCTAAGACTTTTTTTCTATTTTACATATTCAAGTTTTATTCAAATCTGCAAGTAAACGTCGGAAGGCTTTCTTTGTAACACTCATGAAAATAAACCTGTAAAAAATATCACACAAACCTACTACAAATTAGTTAAAAATTACGTTACTGAAAAAACTGCTAAAATTAGCAGATTTTTTTGGTTAATATTATTTATAAGATAAGAAAAGCAAAAATAAAACGATTAAAATTTAAAAATTTTAAATATATTTGAGTTAAATTTTATTTAATTAAAAATAGAAATTTACTCTGCTAAAATGATCAAAAACTTTTGTTAAATAAGTGTAGACTAAAAAACAGCAAACAAATACTGTAGTATTAACAAAATTTTGTTATATTAACCTTAAATTTAGTTGAATGCCAAAATTAAAAGAAATATTTGTTTAAAAATTGATTCTATTGATTTTAGAAGGGCAGAATTTTATGCGCATAAAAAAATCTAATAGACAACTTTAAAAATTTATATTTAGCAACATTTTTTTTACTGATTTTAGCACATTAATTTGTTACTTTACTAAAATTAAGCTTAAATATAACTAAAATTCAACAGTTTTTGTTTTTATTATTCTTATCTTACTAAAATTTAACTAAAAAAATTTACTAATTTTAACAGTTTTTCCTACAACGTCATTTAACTAATTTTTAGTAGCTATGTAGTTTTAGGATTTTCTTTTAATAATTTTGTTTTAATGGAATAGGTAGGGAAAGCACTTATTTATAAATTGAAAACATCAGATTTTCAAATAAAAACTGGTATATGTTTATAAATTTTGATTTTACTGAAACTAAAATTGTGTTTGGAACAATGGCAAATATTTTGTGTAATAATCAGGACATCTGCATACCTATTTGAGGCGCGTTCTACATTCTTGCAGATTGCTTGACTCTGCTTACTGTATGGAGTTTTCATAGAATTTACCAGAATTTGTGTCTCATTACACTGCTAACATTTTCATGATAAAGGGGGGACATTACATTCGCAGCAGAGAAAACGGACCTTTTATTAAAAATTCATAACTCAGTCAAAAACAAACATTTTTTGTTATTGTAGAGAATTGAACAAATTACAAGAAAAAAAATTCAAAAAATATATGTTTCACTCCAACATGGTTTTATAGAGCTCCAAACTGGCGGCAGAGAAAAAAACGGGGCCTCGTGGTTGCAGCGCTGGGAGTCGCAACAATTGTCTGATCTGAAAAAAATTACTTTTTTAAATCTTAACAAAATTGGTTATCGTATGACACGAGCTTTTTTTAAAAAATTTTTTTTTTTCAATTTTTGGTGATGTTCCAAATTTTTTCGAAAAAAATATCGACTTTAAAAATTCATAAAAAATCGAAAAAAAATTTTAAAAAAGGTCGTGTCATACGATAGCGAATCAAGTTTAAAAAAATACAAAAAAAAAAAAAATCGTCAAAGAATGTGCCGCAACCAGTACAAAAACCATGGTTTCGAGATAAACGCGTTCAAAGTTTGTGAACAAAGAAAAAAAGATTGCCTTCAATCTGCCATTCCTGCTTCGTACTGTATGCCTTCGTTATCTTGTCTTGTGCTGTTTCTTACAATTTTTTGCAATAGGTACGAAATAACAACCACCAAAAGTCAGTAAATCAAGTCTATACCAGCTGCCGTACGTAGGTAGCGCGAATATTAAAAATGCGCTCTCACTAATCCGGCTGTAACTTTTGAACCCGTAGGAATTTTTCCATGAATTTTTTTTTTTTAAATCTTAAGAATATTTACTAAAATACAAAATTATAAAAAAAGTCGATTTCAAAAAACGGCCAATGTCATGTCCCCCCTTAAATAATTTTGAATATGTATTTTTTTCTTAAATGGTTTATGGTATTTTACCCAGGTTGTAATATAAAATAATAATAATTATAATAAAAAAAATCACATACCTAATTTATTGCTCAAGCCAACAACAAAAACAAACAAAAAATAATAAATAATATTTATAATAATAATTAATTTAAAATAAAATATTTTTACATTTAACGAGTGAGAAGGTGACAAAATTGTATGTTGTTTTTTACCATAAAATTAACAAAAAGAAAAACATAGTTTTTTTTTAATTTGATAGACAAAAAAAATGTCACAAATTTTAAGCTTAAAGTTTAATTTTTGTGCTTAGAATGAGAAAAAAAAAAATAAAACAATAATTTTTTTAAGTTTTTAAAATAAAAACAAAAATTATTATATTTTTTAAATTATAATTTTTGAGATAAAAATTAATTTTAATTTTTAAAGCCAAAGATCCCCTTTTTTATAAACACAATAATTGTAAATAATTAAAATTTTTGTTAAAAAAATTAATTTTAATGTTTAATTTCATAATTTCGTTAGTTTTGATTTGAATTAATCTTAAAATAAAGCATTTCCATTTTATTTCAACGACTAATTTTTCGATGGTCTCCGATTTCGATCATATTTGTTGAGTATACTTGGCAGTTAACGCATATTTCTTAAACGATTTTTTTTATTTTTATATTTTTAAAACTATGACTTTAAAATATCGCAAAATTAGGTTTTGGGACTTCATTTAAAAGGCCATACAAAATGTGTAGTATGTGGCTGCTAAGTCTTTTCTTACTTTTTTTTATAGACAAATTAGTTAAATTCTGGCGACATACTACATATTTTTTTACATATCTCAACAAATAGTAGAGATGTTAAGGGGCATTTTTTTTTTATAATATAATTTTGATTTTTTTATTATAAAAAATTATATTTTAAAAACAAAATTTTTATAAAAGATTTGAATTTCCAATGTCTTTCACATTACAAAAGTTATAACTTTCTCAACGATGTCCCAACCCCTCAATTTTCAATATTTCATAGCTTCAGGGTGGCCACAGTTTTCAAAATAAAAAATCGTTTTAGAAATATACGTTCATTACCAAGCATACACTCAGGGAACTGCTGCCGTAAATGTTTGTAGTTGTTTGAGTTGTAAGTAATACAGTAATCTTTATTTTTAAGGGGGGACATTACATTCGTGGCAGGGAAAACAGACCTTTTTTTAAAAAATTCATAACTCAGTCAAAAACAAACATTTTTCCAAATGAAAAGAAAAAAAATTCAAAAAAATATATTTTTCACTTCAACATGGTTTTATAGAGCTCCAAACTGTCAGCAGAGAAAAAAAACGGGGCCTCGTGGTTGCAGCGCTGGGAGTCGCAAAAATTGTCCGATCTGGAAAAAAATGACTTTTAAATCTTAACAAAATTGATTATCGTATGACACGAGCTTTTTTTTTAATTTTTTTTTTTCAATTTTTGGTGATGTTCCAAATTTAAAAGTTTGTTTTTTCGAAAAAAAATATTGACTTTAAAAATTCATAAAAAACCGAAAGAAAAGGTCGTGTCATACGATAGCGAATCAACTTTAAAAAAATACAAAAAAAAAAAAAATAAAAAATTTCGTCAAAAAATGAACCCGCTAGTGCCGCAACCAGTACGAAAACCATGATTTCGAGATAAACGCGTTCAAAGTTTGTGAACAAAGAAAAAAGGTTACCTTCAATCTGCCACGACTCCTTCGTACTGTATGCCTTCGTTATCTTGTGTTGTGCTGTTTCTTACAGATTTTTGCAATCGTTAAGCAATTCGGGCTTTTTTTGAAGCTTCATATGCCTTCACTCTGGCGCATTTCAAACGCATTTCATTTCCTTTTCAAAAATTCAATGCTGTAGCTAGGTAGCGAGAAAATTAAAAATGCCCTCTCACTAATCCTGCTGTAACTTTTGAACCCGTAGGAATTTTTCCATGAATTTTTTTTTCTTAGAATCATAAGAATATTTACTAAAATACAAAATTATAAAAAAAGTCCATTTTAAAAAAACGGCCAATGTCATGTACCCACTTAAGTGAAAAAACAGTAATTTGTAGAAGAAATTAAAACAAAAAAACAAACCACATCAAATTACTGTATTATGATTTTACATTTATTCTATACAGTAGTTTATTTTTTTTATTTAAAAAAGCTTATTTTATTTAGCTTATTTTTTACTGCATCTGTTTCAATTTTACTGCAATTGTGGTTATTTATTTGAACAGTAAAAAACAAATGACAATGTTAGTTGAATTTACTGAAATGTAAGTCGTCATTTCTTTAAGTGAAATTTCATTTGTTTTTAACTAAATTTGTAGTGGTCTTTACCTACATAGTATTCTAAGTATACTAACCAAATTTTATCAAAATCCAAGAACATCGAAAAATTAGTAATTGAAATAAAATGGAAATGCTCAATATCTCTGTATAAAGGTTGTATATTCAATTATATATTTTTATAATTTAAATATATATTGTATATATTGATAATTTTATATTTTTACATTAAATATTTTTTCATCTGCTACTATGATTTTTTTTGAATTATTAGAAGTTTAATATTTCTTAAAATTTTTTCTAAATTTAATTTAATTTTATTCAGCCCAATTCTCAAAAACAATTCCGTGAGAACTTTTTCCCTATTCCTTGTTCCCCTATTCTTAATAAAATCTAACCAGGGATTTTTTCACTTTTCCCTTTTTCTAAACGAATTTCAAAAATGGGAAACTCTTACCCTGGAAAAAAGGAGGTATTATAAAAGTCAGTAATAGGGAGAATTGTGATAGCATTTGTATGAATTATTCAATTATTCATTTACTATTATTCAATTCTCTCTCCCTTATTATTCTTTTCCCCGCCTGTTTAGAATAGGAGGATTTTGTTCTCGAGAAAATAAAATCCGCAGAGGAAAAAATCCGAGGGAATATTCATAATCGGGCTGATTGTTTTTTTTTAATTTTGTTTAATTTCTTAAAAATATTTTTTTTGTTTTGTTGAAATTAGTGAACATCATACATCCGTCTTGGTAGTTAAATAAGATTTAATAACAAATAAATCATACGAAAAATTAAATGTAGATAATAATATTATTTATTAATTAATTTGTTAATTTATAATTTTTCAAATTAATTTTTTTAATTTATATTATTTTTTATAAAAAAAAAAAAGAAAATATGGAAAAAATACAAAAAATTTTTGTAAGTTTGAAAAACGAACTAAAAAAACAAAATATAAAAAGCTTTAAATAATATTTTTTTTATAAACATATGTAAGTGGCAATATTTAAAATAGAAAAACTACCTATATAAAAAAATCCCCCCCAAAAAAAAAAAAATTGTTAAAAAAATAAATGTATGTGTTGACAAAAACAAATGATGTATTATTAAAATAATATATTTATTTTTTTTTAGTTTTTAAGTCAAAAAACCAAACATCATTAACATAATTAATTAATATTTTAGTTAAAAAAAATAAAGAAATCATAAAAGAAAAACTTTAAAGATTTTTTTCCAATTACAAATCGGTTTTGTGAAAGTAATGAGATTTTCTTTTTATTAAAAAGAAATCGAATAAAGTCATTTTTAAACACACGAAACTCTACTCTAATGCATTTTGTAAATATATTTAACATATTTTCATATATTTATAAAAACTAAAAATAATTAAAAAAAAAAAAATAATTATAATTATATCTGTATCTATCAAATCTACATGTATATCATTATTTTAAATTAGTAAACGAATATCTTCTATACAAAAAAAAAAAGAAAAAAAAATACACATACATTATATAATAAAACAAAAAAAATTAACAAATATAAATGTATTTAATTGTTAAAACAAAATAAGAATAATAAAGAAAAGAAAGAAACAAACATATTTTATGTTTTTTTTTTGTCCCAAAAATGCTTTAAAACATGTTTTCTATTTTATTTTGTCTCAAAATTTTACAAGTGTAGGTTAAAAATTGCACTAACAAGGCAATTCGCCACGGCAGATTTGGATAAAACTTGAATATGTAATAGAAAATCACAAGATTGACCTCGTATTTTTTTTTTTTTAAATGTCATCTCCAAGGTTTGATGCACACAGAGAAATGAAGTGCCAACCGAATTGAAAAGTGTATTTTAATAGTAACAACTTATAAATTCACTTAGTACAACGATATTTACATTAGATTTCTGAATATTTTGAATGTTGCAACTAAAATACAGTTGAATTAACCTAACTTTGTTGTGAAAACTAATGTTCAGTTGTACCAATTGACCGCAATTACCGAATTTGAGTTGAAATAACCGAATTTCAATTGGCAAACAGCTAAATTTGTATATGTGTGTGGGTAAGAGTAGGGGAAGAAATCGTAAAATAATTTAAAAAATAACAAATTTTACTAGGGCGGATCAATAAGTCCATGATTTTCGAACTTCCCTCATAGTTATATGAAATGCAACACTGCTCTCATCAAGTACCACCTGTTAATAGACTACTGTCAGATTTTGAGCAAGTTTCGTCATTTACTTTGCGTTTAACAGCTGTTCAAAACATACAACCTCGTGGCTTATTTTAAAAATGAATTTCGAGTGCTCATTAAACATTGTTTTTTGCGAAAAAAAACCGTCAATCAAATCAAGGAAAAGCTTAATAAATACTATGGGGACTCTGCACCATCGATTTCAATGGTAAAAAAGTGGTTTACTGACTTTCGTTGTGGTCGCACAAGTACAAATGACGCTGAACGTTCTGGACGGCCAATTGAGGTCAATACACCCGAAAATGTCGAAAAAAATCAACGATATGGTGTTGGCCGATCGAAGAGTAAAAGTGCGTGAGATTGTTGATGCCATAGACATTTAATATAGCGGTGTGGTTTCGTTTTAAAATGATCAGTTGGGCTTAAGAAAGCTGTCTGCAAGATGGGTGCCGCGTTTGCTCTCAATTGACCATAAACGTAATCGTGTGACAACTTCAAAGGATTGTTGGGAGTTGTTTAACCGCAATTCGAATGAGTTTTTGCGGCGCTTTGTAACTGGGGATAAAACATGGATCCATTACAACACTACGGAGACCAATCAACAGTCTAAACAATGGGTTCCTCCGGGTGAACCGGCTCCGAAGAAGGTAAGTTTGTCGGCCAATAAGGTGATGGCAACAGGTTTTTGGGATGCACGCTGGATAATCCACATCGATTACCTTCAAAAGGGAAAAAGCAATAAACGGCGAATATTATGCCAACTTATTGGACCGATTTAATGAGGATTTAAAGAAAAACGACACCATATGGCCAAGAAAAAAGTGCACGGGTGCACATGTGTGCAGTCTCAATGACAATATTGAATTGGGCTACGAATTGGTACCTCATCCTCCATATTCTCCGGATTTAGCCCCCAGTGTCTATTTCCAAACCTAAAGAAATGGCTCGGTGGAAAGAGATTTAGCTCAAACGATGAAATTATTGATCAAACAAATGCCTATTTTATGGATCTCGAAAAATCCTATTTTATGGAAGGGATACAAAAATTGGAGAAGCGTAGGACTAAGTGTATTGAGCTAAAAGGAGATTATGTTGAAAAATATTATTTTGCAAAAAAACTGTGTTTCATTCAAAAAGTCACGGACTTATTGTTCCGCCCTCATATCACCATATTTTTACCATTTAAACATCGGAGATGGCAAATTAAAAAAAAACTAATTATTAGATTTTTATTTAACAACACATATCATTCAAGTTAACTGGTAAAAGATGGAAGAATTCCCTTGTGAGAGCAGAGTTTTGACTTATTAGAGGGATAATTGGCAAAACCGTTGCAATTATTAAGAACAATTCAAATGACGTTCTGGACGGCCAATTGAGGTCAATACACCCGAAAATGTCGAAAAAATCAACGATATGGTGTTGGCCGACCGTAGAGTAAAAGTGCGTGTGGTTTCGATTTTAAATGATCAGTTGGGTTTAAGAAAGCTGTCTACAAGATGGGTGCCGCGTTTGCTCTCAATTTATCATAAACGTAATCGTGTGACAACTTCAAAGGATTGTTGGGAGTTGTTTAACCGCAATTCGAATGAGTTTTTGCGGCGCTTTGTAACTGGGGATAAAACATGGATCCATTACAACACTACGGAGACCAATCAACAGTCTAAACAATGGGTTCCTCCGAGTGAACCGGCTTCGAAGAAGGCCAATGTAAGTTTGTCGGCCAATAAGGTGATGGCAACAGTTTTTTTGGGATGCACGCGGCATAATCCACATCGATTACCTTCAAAAAGAGAAAAACAATAAACGGCGAATATTATGGCAACTTATTGGACCGATTTAAAGAAAAACGACACCATATGGCCAAGAAAAAAGTTATGTTTCATCAAGAAAATGCACGGGTGCACATGTGTGCAGTCTCAATGACAACATTCCATGAATTGGGCTACGAATTGGTACCTCATCCGCCATATTCTCCGGATTTAGCCCCCAGTGTCTATTTCCAAACCTAAAGAAATGGCTCGGTGGAAAGAGATTTAGCTCCAACGATGAAATTATTGATCAAACAAATGCATATTTTATGAATCTCGAAAAATCCTATTTTTTGGAAGGGATACAAAAATTGGAGAAGCGTAGGACTAAGTGTATTGAGCTAAAAGGAGATTATGTTGAAAAATATTTTTTTTTTTGCAAAAAAAACTGTGTTTCATTCAAAAAGTCACGGACTTATTGATCCACCCTCGTATCACCATATTTTTACCATTTAAACATCAAAATTAAATTTAAAAAAACTCTAATTATTAGATTTTTATTTCCCAACACATATCATTCAAGTTAACTGGTAAAAGATGGAAGAATTCCCTTGTGAGAACAGAGTTTTGACTTATTAAAGGGATAATTGCGAAAACCGTCTATTTTGCAATTATTAAGAACAATTCAACTATGCTTTAGGAATTTCGCAGGAGAAGTGTATGTATGTATAATAAGTCCTGGACAACTCGTTGGTCCTATCATCTTGAAAATTTTAAGTAAGTATTATTTTGCGATACGAAGTCAATATGGATCGCTACTGAAAAATGTTTGCCATTACAAAAATTTGTTCAAAACTCTTTCAATTATCAAATAGGGCCTAAATGTCATGTTTTGCTATGTAATCTGAATGCCTTATAAACTTGCTATCAATTGATTTTAAAATTTTTCTACTTGTACCATTTTTCCTGAACTCATGTTCCTTGTTTTAAGCTTATAATTTTTTATACTGAACTTTTTTTTTTTATCGAACTCTAAGATTTAAAGGAATTGCTGTTATAAACAAAAATGTCTCTCAGACTTAAGAAAACCTGAAAATTCGGCGAAAAAATACGAATTTATAACTAAAAACTCCTTATCTTCAGCATTATTTTAAAGCAAAAAGTAATGAGTTACCGATCATTTTCCCAACCCTGCAACCATATAAGTAACCAGTTACTTTACTACTACAACATAATCAGTCCATGCATTCATTGCCTATAAAATTTTACAATGAAGTAAAGTGTAAAATAATGCGTGGAGTCCTAAGGCGATACATTACTTTACCCATTATTTTTTAATGTGCGGGTTTACTCTGTTCCATACACTCAAAGAAGAAGTTTCATTAAAAAACTGATTTCATAAAATATATAAAGCATTTCATAAACTTTATGAAATTTTGCGTTCATTAAGTTTAGAAATGTTTCATTAAGGACGATGCAGTGATGTTTTTTAACGAATTTGGGCTTATTTAACAACGAAATCGAGCTCTGACTTAACTAATAATGTACAGTGTTAAATTTAGGGATTTCTTAACCCTTGGACAAACACATGGTTCTGGCCAGGCATATTTCATTTTTGAGCGTTAATTAAACATACTTCTAGTTTATGTAGATACCTGTACTTCCCTCTCGAACAAACACTTATGCCTGGACAGACCCCTATACAACAACAACCATATTTTGGGACAATATTTAACCCGTTTGGCCATTGAATCTTTCTTTGGAAGGCCGTTGAATATTCCCAGCAACATGCTGCCTAACCAACAAAGCGGCCCTAGTACACTGAATTCCAGAAAAGATTGCAGAATTTGTCTCACGCAAGACGAAAAGCTGCGTAGGAAGACACGTTTTTACTGCACCAACTGCACTAAACCTGTGTGCCAACAACATTCTAAAGTTGATTATACTTGTTTTTCATGCATTCCATAAAGTGAATAAAATTTTTTTTACATTTTTACCTAAATAATGTACGATTATACTTCATTCAATTCAAAGTTACGGTACCCTTTTTGCCATACAAATGCATGAAAACGTATGGGGGTCTGGCCAGGCATAAGTGTTTGTTCGAAGGTTTCAGAATATGTGTTTGACGGGGGGTTAAAGATATTTTTTGACTTGTTTTTGGTATTTGGTAAATTTTTGTGTGAATTGTAAAGAATTTTATCTCTAGTACTTTGTTTACCTTTTTATTAATTGGGAATATTTTGGGGATCTTTTTTTAATTGTTTGGGAGTAACGAAAAAAATAGTATCTGGCAAGCTTGTCTCATTACATTGTCTAAATTTCACAAAAAAAAAAATAAATAAATAATGCTAGGTCGTATGAGTGATGTTATAATATAATAAATATTACTCATACGCCGAGTGTTATGATAACAATAAACTAAACACGTTTATGGTTGAGTACGCCGTTAGTTGCCGAAGAGATAAGTTATCTCGTCACTCGCATTAATTATTAATGGAGAATAACGGTTAATTCTATTCTTTTTTGCAATACTATAAAGCGTGTCTCAGCATGCCGTTAGACTGTTGAGTCTAGCCATATGCAAACCGTTCGGATTCCTTTGGAGACATCGTTTACCCCTAAATTGCAAAGGCAATGGTTGTTTGTGCACGTGTTGGTCTGATGGAATTCTTTCTTTTTCTGGCGAATTGGGGCCTCATCTCGCTGAGCCTCCATTGCGAAGGCAATGGTTGTGTATGTGTTGCTGATGTTCCTGTTCGTCTGATTTTAATCATCTTATATATATCATACGTTTCGGGTTAAACGCTTTCTATAACTTGGCAATTTGTTTATACCGCCATTAACATTTAATAACTCAAAAATAAAAAAAATAAACTAAACAATACTGAATCAAATAAAATCAGTCATATTCCAAAATTGCATATTTTTTTCTTAACAATATGCTAAATGCTTTTTAGCATATTTCCTTTGTTAAAAGCAGATTTTTAGCGTATGTTTTTGTAAAAATTGTAAGTTTTTATAGTATTTTCTTTTTAAGAATAATTTTACTATTTTTTCGAATAAGATGCGTATATGCACTGATAATAACCCATGCATAAAAATACCAATAAATGTCAAAATAACAATAACTTTCGTAAAAAAAAACAATATTTGTTAATTTTACGAAAGTTTTTGTTGTTTTGACATTATTTTCGTATTTTTAGCATGGATTATTATGAGTGTGCTGAACACCTACCAAAAACGTGTATTTAGCACGAAAATTTAACTAAAAACGCAACATTTGCAGCAAAAATTTAAATCTATTTTACACAGCAGATTTTTAGCATATTTTTTTCTAAAGTAATTTAGCAGATTTTTAGACTAATTTTTCTTTTCTGACGATTTAGCAGATTTTATAATTTTTTTTTTGAGTGATTTAACATATTTCGAAAGCAAATTTCTGACAACACTAAATTTAAATGTCCATTGGGGTTATAACTTTTTTTCTGCAAAATTTTTAATTAAACTCAGAAAAAAAAGTTAGTAGAAAAAATGTTCAATCGCTCTAACTATTTTTGTACTAACTTTTACTACAATTTTTTATTTTAGTAAACTTTTTTGCTATTCTCATTTAACAAACTACTGAATTTTGTACTAATTTTTATTACTGATTTTAGCAAAATATTTTACTAATTTTTGAAAACCAGTTGTTAAATTTAGCAAAAAATTTTGCTAATAAAAAAAATATAAAATAAATATAATAAATATAAAATAAAATAACACATTATTTTTAATTTTTTCTAGTGTTGATTGTAATCCGTTCGCCTAATATCGATATTGACTGAATAAAAAATGTTTACTTGCCTGCAATAAAACACATTTTAATCTTTTGTTTTTGTTTTTTTTTATAATCATTTTAACCCATATTTTTATTTATTTTTTTATTATTCAATAATTTCATAATTATCTCCTACTTAAGTAATTAAATAATATTATTTTGTATGTCAATTATTTTTTTACTTTTTTGTATTTTCTTGTGAATAAATTACGAAATGGTTTGTTTTTGTATGTCTTTTTTTTATTTGTTTAGCGAATTTTTTGTGTTGTTTTATTAAATTTTTTAAATTTTCCATTTTTTTCTTACAAAAAAATTAGTTTTGTAGTAGATAATTTTATAAATTATAATAAATTTAATTATTTGCAAAATTTTTTATTTTTCAAACAGTAAACACTCAGAAGAAAAGAAAATTACAACAGATTTTTATTTTACACAGCAAAAAAAAAAAAAATAACACAAGTTTTATTGGAAAGTTTTAGAATTTCTTAATTAGGATGAAAATAGTGTACATTAAATAGCTTAAACTTAATTCTTTTAATTGGTACACATTTCGTTCAAATATCTCCACTGGTTTACGAGTTTTTAGATTTTTAACAAAAAACTGCCCAGAAAATGTTTCCACTTGCTAGAGTTGCCATAATTAAAAAATATACAATACGGGGTAAACCGAAATTTGCATCTAATTAAATATGGGTAAAAGAATTTCATGGGCTTTAAAAAAATCAACATTTCACATCTTATTTTTCTATAGTTTTTGAGAATTTTTTTCTGTTTCAAATTTTACATTTTTTTAAATTTCACAAAAACTATAAAAAATTAAGATGTGAAATGTTGATTTTATTAACGCTCATGAAATTATCCTTCATTTAAAAATAAAAAAAAAATAAATTTTTTTTTTGAAAAAATGACAAAATAGATAAGGCTATATATAGCCTTATCTAATTTCTTAACTAGTAGAGATATTAACATGAAACTTTTACCATAGTGTAGAATGGAAGTAGTGCTATATAATGGGTTGCCATTTTCCCATCCAGTACCACTTTTCAATCCCATATTTTTAGATTTAAAATATAATTTTGTTTTTGAAATAATTCCAAACCTAGGGGACCTGGGCCCTCAGAACCGGTACCAAATTAAAGCTCACTTTTTTCTCTGCCACCACACCAAGTTTCATAAAAATATCTTGTATATTTCCCATTATTTTAGATTTTCAAAAATAGCGATAGAAAATAAGGCGAAAAATTCAGTTTGATTCAAAAAATCATGGGACTTCCCCGTTTTTTGAATAACTCGGTCAATTCTGGTCCAATCTGGCTGGAAAACCTATTGTTTTGGATTTTCGACGCTCTTTCAGAATCTTTCACCCAAATTTGATTTTGAGCGTCCCCGAATTTTTCAACATTTTTGAAAAATGGCAACCCTGAAATGTAAAAACATTTTCGGAACCGATATTTGTTTTAATCGCTATAATTTCTTAACTAGTAGAGATATTAACATGAAACTTTTACCATATTGTAGAATGGAAGTAGTGCTATATAATGGGTTGCCATTTTCCCATCCAGTACCACTTTTCAATCCCATTTTTTTAGATTTAAAATATAATTTTGTTTTTGAAATAATTCAAAACCTAGGGGACCTGGACCTTGAGAACCGATACCAAATTAAAGCTCACTTTTTTCTATGCCACCACACCAAGTTTCATAAAGATATCTTGTATATTTCCCATTATTTTAGATTTTAAAAATAGCGATGGAAAATAAGGCGAAAAATTCAGTTTGATTCAAAAAATCATGTGACTTCCCCGTTTTTTGAATAACTCGGTCAATTCTGGTCCAATCTGGCTGGAAAACCTATTGTTTTGGATTTTCGACGCTCTTTCAGAATCTTTCACCCAAATTTGATTTTGAGCGTCCCCGAATTTTTCAACATTTTTGAAAAATGGCAACCCTGAAATGTAAAAACATTTTCGGAAACGATATTTGTTTTAATCGCTATAATTTCTTAACTAGTAAAGATATTAACATGAAACTTTTACCATAGTATAGAATGGAAGTAGTGCTATATAATGGGTTGCCATCTTCCCATCCAGTACCACTTTTCAATCCCATTTTTTTAGATTTAAAATATAATTTTGTTTTTGAAATAATTCAAAACCTAGGGGACCTGGACCTTGAGAACCGGTACCAAATTAAAGCTCACTTTTTTCTATGCCACCACACCAAGTTTCATAAAGATATCTTGTATATTTCCCATTATTTTAGATTTTAAAAATAGCGATGGAAAATAAGGCGAAAAATTCAGTTTGATTCAAAAAATCATGTGACTTCCCCGTTTTTTGAATAACTCGGTCAATTCTGGTCCAATCTGGCTGGAAAACCTATTGTTTTGGATTTTCGACGCTCTTTCAGAATCTTTCACCCAAATTAGATTTTGAGCGTCCCCGAATTTTTCAACATTTTTGGAAAATGGCAACCCTGAAATGTAAAAACATTTTCGGAAACGATATTTGTTTTAATCGCTATAATTTCTTAACTAGTAGAGATATTAACATGAAACTTTTACCATAGTGTAGAATGGAAGTAGTTCTATATAATGGGTTGCCATTTTCCCATCCAGTACCACTTTTCAATCCCATTTTTTTAGATTTAAAATATAATTTTGTTTTTGAAATAATTCAAAACCTAGGGGACCTGGACCTTGAGAACCGGTACCAAATTAAAGCTCACTTTTTTCTATGCCACCACACCAAGTTTCATAAAGATATCTTGTATATTTCCCATTATTTTAGATTTTAAAAATAGCGATGGAAAATAAGGCGAAAAATTCAGTTTGATTCAAAAAATCATGTGACTTCCCCGTTTTTTGAATAACTCGGTCAATTCTGGTCCAATCTGGCTGGAAAACCTATTGTTTTGGATTTTCGACGCTCTTTCAGAATCTTTCACCCAAATTTGATTTTGAGCGTCCCCGAATTTTTCAACATTTTTGAAAAATGGCAACCCTGAAATGTAAAAACATTTTCTGAAACGATATTTGCTTTAATCGCTATAATTTCTTAACTAGTAGAGATATTAACATGAAACTTTTACCATAGTGTAGAATGGAAGTAGTGCTATAAAATGGGTTGCCATTTTCCCATCAAGTACCACTTTTCAATCCCATTTTTTTAGATTTAAAATATAATTTTGTTTCTGAAATAATTCAAAACCTAGGGGACCTGGCCCATCAGAACCGGTACCAAATTAAAGCTCACTTTTTTCCCTACCACCACACCAAGTTTCATAAAAATATATTGTATATTTCCCATTATTTTAGATTTTCAAAAATAGCGATAGAAAATAAGGCGAAAAATTCAGTTTGATTCAAAAAATCATGGGACTTCCCCGTTTTTTGAATAACTCGGTCAATTCTGGTCCAATCTGGCTGGAAAACCTACTGTTTTGGATTTTCGACGCTCTTTCAGAATCTTTCACCCAAATTTGATTTTGAGCGTCCCCGAATTTTTCAACATTTTTGAAAAATGGCAACCCTGAAATGTAAAAACATTTTCGGAAACGATATTTGTTTTAATCGCTATAATTTCTTAACTAGTAGAGATATTAACATGAAACTTTTACCATAGTGTAGAATGGAAGTAGTGCTATATAATGGGTTGCCATTTTCCCATCCAGTACCACTTTTCAATCCCATTTTTTTAGATTTAAAATATAATTTTGTTTTTGAAATAATTCAAAACCTAGGGGACCTGGACCTTGAGAACCGGTACCAAATTAAAGCTCACTTTTTTCTATGCCACCACACCAAGTTTCATAAAGGTATCTTGTATATTTCCCATTATTTTAGATTTTAAAAATAGCGATGGAAAATAAGGCGAAAAATTCAGTTTGATTCAAAAAATCATGTGACTTCCCCGTTTTTTGAATAACTCGGTCAATTCTGGTCCAATCTGGCTGGAAAACCTATTGTTTTGGATTTTCGACGCTCTTTCAGAATCTTTCACCCAAATTTGATTTTGAGCGTCCCCGAATTTTTCAACATTTTTGAAAAATGGCAACCCTGAAATGTAAAAACATTTTCTGAAACGATATTTGCTTTAATCGCTATAATTTCTTAACTAGTAGAGATATTAACATGAAACTTTTACCATAGTGTAGAATGGAAGTAGTGCTATAAAATGGGTTGCCATTTTCCCATCAAGTACCACTTTACAATCCCATTTTTTTAGATTTAAAATATAATTTTGTTTTTGAAATAATTCAAAACCTAGCGGACCTGGCCCATCAGAACCGGTACCAAATTAAAGCTCACTTTTTTCCCTGCCACCACACCAAGTTTCATAAAAATATCTTGTATATTTCCCATTATTTTAGATTTTCAAAAATAGCGATAGAAAATAAGGCGAAAAATTCAGTTTGATTCAAAAAATCATGTGACTTCCCCGTTTTTTGAATAACTCGGTCAATTCTGGCTGGAAAACCTATTGTTTTGGATTTTCGACGCTCTTTCAGAATCTTTCACCCAAATTTGATTTTGAGCGTCCCCGAATTTTTCAACATTTTTGAAAAATGGCAACCCTGAAATGTAAAAACATTTTCGGAAACGATATTTGTTTTAATCGCTATAATTTCTTAACTAGTAGAGATATTAACATGAAACTTTTACCATAGTGTAGAATGGAAGTAGTGCTATATAATGGGTTGCCATTTTCCCATCCAGTACCACTTTTCAATCCCATTTTTTTAGATTTAAAATATAATTTTGTTTTTGAAATATTTCCAAACCTAGGGGACCTGGGCCATCAGAGCCGGTACCAAATTAAAGCTCACTTTTTTCTCTGCCACCACACCAAGTTTCATAAAAATATCTTGTATATTTCCCATTATTTTAGATTTTCAAAAATAGCGATGGAAAATAAGGCGAAAAATTCAGTTTGATGCAAAAAATCATGGGACTTCCCCGTTTTTTGAATAACTCGGTCAATTCTGGTCCAATCTGGCTGGAAAACCTACTGTTTTGGATTTTCGACGCTCTTTCAGAATCTGTCACCCAAATTTGATTTTGAGCGTCCCCGAATTTTTCAACATTTTTGAAAAATGGCAACCCTGAAATGTAAAAACATTTTCTGAAACGATATTTGCTTTAATCGCTATAATTTCTTAACTAGTAGAGATATTAACATGAAACTTTTACCATAGTGTAGAATGGAAGTAGTGCTATAAAATGGGTTGCCATTTTCCCATCAAGTACCACTTTTCAATCCCATTTTTTTTAGATTTAAAATATAATTTTGTTTCTGAAATAATTCAAAACCTAGGGGACCTGGCCCATCAGAACCGG
Source organism: Delia radicum (assembly GCA_021234595.1). Lineage (NCBI taxonomy): Eukaryota > Metazoa > Arthropoda > Insecta > Diptera > Anthomyiidae > Delia > Delia radicum. Next base: position 25,113,953 of record CM037855.1, read on the forward strand.
TACCAAATTAAAGCTCACTTTTTTCCCTGCCACCACACCAAGTTTCATAAAAATATCTTGTATATTTCCCATTATTTTAGATTTTCAAAAATAGCGATGGAAAATAAGGCGAAAAATTCAGTTTGATTCAAAAAATCATGGGACTTCCCCGTTTTTTGAATAACTCGGTCAATTCTGGTCCAATCTGGCTGGAAAACCTACTGTTTTGGATTTTCGACGCTCTTTCAGAATCTTTCACCCAAATTTGATTTTGAGCGTCCCCGAATTTTTCAACATTTTTGAAAAATGGCAACCCTGAAATGTAAAAACATTTTCGGAAACGATATTTGTTTTAATCGCTATAATTTCTTAACTAGTAGAGATATTAACATGAAACTTTTACCATAGTGTAGAATGGAAGTAGTGCTATATAATGGGTTGCCATTTTCCCATCCAGTACCACTTTTCAATCCCATTTTTTTAGATTTAAAATATAATTTTGTTTTTGAAATAATTCAAAACCTAGGGGACCTGGACCTTGAGAACCGGTACCAAATTAAAGCTCACTTTTTTCTATGCCACCACACCAAGTTTCATAAAGATATCTTGTATATTTCCCATTATTTTAGATTTTAAAAATAGCGATGGAAAATAAGGCGAAAAATTCAGTTTGATTCAAAAAATCATGTGACTTCCCCGTTTTTTGAATAACTCTGTCAATTCTGGTCCAATCTGGCTGGAAAACCTACTGTTTTGGATTTTCGACGCTCTTTCAGAATCTTTCACCCAAATTTGATTTTGAGCGTCCCCGAATTTTTCAACATTTTTGAAAAATGGCAACCCTGAAATGTAAAAACATTTTCGGAAACGATAATTGTTTTAATCGCTATAATTTCTTAACTAGTAGAGATATTAACATGAAACTTTTACCATAGTGTAGAATGGAAGTAGTGCTATATAATGGGTTGCCATTTTCCCATCAAGTACCACTTTTCAATCCCATTTTTTTAGATTTAAAATATAATTTTGTTTTTGAAATATTTCCAAACCTAGGGGACCTGGGCCATCAGAGCCGGTACCAAATTAAAGCTCACTTTTTTCCCTGCCACCACACCAAGTTTCATAAAAATATCTTGTATATTTCCCATTATTTTAGATTTTCAAAAATAGCGATGGAAAATAAGGCGAAAAATTCAGTTTGATTCAAAAAATCATGGGACTTCCCCGTTTTTTGAATAACTCGGTCAATTCTGGTCCAATCTGGCTGGAAAACCTACTGTTTTGGATTTTCGACGCTCTTTCAGAATCTTTCACCCAAATTTGATTTTGAGCGTCCCCGAATTTTTCAACATTTTTGAAATATGGCAACCCTGAAATGTAAAAACATTTTCTGAAACGATATTTGCTTTAATCGCTATAATTTCTTAACTAGTAGAGATATTAACATGAAACTTTTACCATAGTGTAGAATGGAAGTAGTGCTATATAATGGGTTGCCATTTTCCCATCCAGTACCACTTTTCAATCCCATTTTTTTAGATTTAAAATATAATTTTGTTTTTAAAATAATTCAAAACCTAGGGGACCTGGACCTTGAGAACCGGTACCAAATTAAAGCTCACTTTTTTCTCTGCCACCACACCAAGTTTCATAAAAATATCTTGTATATTTCCCATTATTTTAGATTTTCAAAAATAGCGATGGAAAATAAGGCGAAAAATTCAGTTTGATTCAAAAAATCATGGGACTTCCCCGTTTTTTGAATAACTCGGTCAATTCTGGTCCAATCTGGCTGGAAAACCTACTGTTTTGGATTTTCGACGCTCTTTCAGAATCTTTCACCCAAATTTGATTTTGAGCGTCCCCGAATTTTTCAACATTTTTGAAATATGGCAACCCTGAAATGTAAAAACATTTTCTGAAACGATATTTGTTTTAATCGCTATAATTTCTTAACTAGTAGAGATATTAACATGAAACTTTTACCATAGTGTAGAATGGAAGTAGTGCTATATAATGGGTTGCCATTTTCCCATCCAGTACCACTTTTCAATCCCATTTTTTTAGATTTAAAATATAATTTTGTTTTTAAATAATTCAAAACCTAGGGGACCTGGACCTTGAGAACCGGTACCAAATTAAAGCTCACTTTTTTCTCTGCCACCACACCAAGTTTCATAAAAATATCTTGTATATTTCCCATTATTTTAGATTTTCAAAAATAGCGATGGAAAATAAGGCGAAAAATTCAGTTTGATTCAAAAAATCATGGGACTTCCCCGTTTTTTGAATAACTCGGTCAATTCTGGTCCAATCTGGCTGGAAAACCTACTGTTTTGGATTTTCGACGCTCTTTCAGAATCTTTCACCCAAATTTGATTTTGAGCGTCCCCGAATTTTTCAACATTTTTGAAAAATGGCAACCCTGAAATGTAAAAACATTTTCTGAAACGATATTCGCTTTAATCGCTATAATTTCTTAACTAGTAGAGATATTAACATGAAACTTTTACCATAGTGTAGAATGGAAGTAGTGCTATAAAATGGGTTGCCATTTTCCCATCCAGTACCACTTTTCAATCCCATTTTTTTAGATTTAAAATATAATTTTGTTTCTGAAATAATTCAAAACCTAGGGGACCTGGCCCATCAGAACCGGTACCAAATTAAAGCTCACTTTTTTCCCTGCCACCACACCAAGTTTCATAAAAATATCTTGTATATTTCCCATTATTTTAGATTTTCAAAAATAGCGATGGAAAATAAGGCGAAAAATTCAGTTTGATTCAAAAAATCATGGGACTTCCCCGTTTTTTGAATAACTCGGTCAATTCTGGTCCAATCTGGCTGGAAAACCTACTGTTTTGGATTTTCGACGCTCTTTCAGAATCTTTCACCCAAATTTGATTTTGAGCGTCCCCGAATTTTTCAACATTTTTGAAAAATGGCAACCCTGAAATGTAAAAACATTTTCGGAAACGATATTTGTTTTAATCGCTATAATTTCTTAACTAGTAGAGATATTAACATGAAACTTTTACCATAGTGTAGAATGGAAGTAGTGCTATATAATGGGTTGCCATTTTCCCATCCAGTACCACTTTTCAATCCCATTTTTTTAGATTTAAAATATAATTTTGTTTTTGAAATAATTCAAAACCTAGGGGACCTGGACCTTGAGAACCGGTACCAAATTAAAGCTCACTTTTTTCTATGCCACCACACCAAGTTTCATAAAGATATCTTGTATATTTCCCATTATTTTAGATTTTAAAAATAGCGATGGAAAATAAGGCGAAAAATTCAGTTTGATTCAAAAAATCATGTGACTTCCCCGTTTTTTGAATAACTCGGTCAATTCTGGTCCAATCTGGCTGGAAAACCTATTGTTTTGGATTTTCGACACTCTTTCAGAATCTTTCACCCAAATTTGATTTTGAGCGTCCCCGAATTTTTCAACATTTTTGAAAAATGGCAACCCTGAAATGTAAAAACATTTTCTGAAACGATATTTGCTTTAATCGCTATAATTTCTTAACTAGTAGAGATATTAACATGAAACTTTTACCATAGTGTAGAATGGAAGTAGTGCTATAAAATGGGTTGCCATTTTCCCATCAAGTACCACTTTTCAATCCCATTTTTTTAGATTTAAAATATAATTTTGTTTCTGAAATAATTCAAAACCTAGGGGACCTGGCCCATCAGAACCGGTACCAAATTAAAGCTCACTTTTTTCCCTGCCACCACACCAAGTTTCATAAAAATATCTTGTATATTTCCCATTATTTTAGATTTTCAAAAATAGCGATAGAAAATAAGGCGAAAAATTCAGTTTGATTCAAAAAATCATGGGACTTCCCCGTTTTTTGAATAACTCGGTCAATTCTGGTCCAATCTGGCTGGAAAACCTACTGTTTTGGATTTTCGACGCTCTTTCAGAATCTTTCACCCAAATTTGATTTTGAGCGTCCCCGAATTTTTCAACATTTTTGAAAAATGGCAACCCTGAAATGTAAAAACATTTTCGGAAACGATATTTGTTTTAATCGCTATAATTTCTTAACTAGTAGAGATATTAACATGAAACTTTTACCATAGTGTAGAATTGGAAGTAGTGCTACATAATGGGTTGCCATTTTCCCATCCAGTACCACTTTTCAATCCCATTTTTTTAGATTTAAAATATAATTTTGTTTTTGAAATAATTCAAAACCTAGGGGACCTGGACCTTGAGAACCGGTACCAAATTAAAGCTCACTTTTTTCTATGCCACCACACCAAGTTTCATAAAGATATCTTGTATATTTCCCATTATTTTAGATTTTAAAAATAGCGATGGAAAATAAGGCGAAAAATTCAGTTTGATTCAAAAAATCATGTGACTTCCCCGTTTTTTGAATAACTCGGTCAATTCTGGTCCAATCTGGCTGGAAAACCTATTGTTTTGGATTTTCGACGCTCTTTCAGAATCTTTCACCCAAATTTGATTTTGAGCGTCCCCGAATTTTTCAACATTTTTGAAAAATGGCAACCCTGAAATGTAAAAACATTTTCGGAAACGATATTTGTTTTAATCGCTATAATTTCTTAACTAGTAGAGATATTAACATGAAACTTTTACCATAGTGTAGAATGGAAGTAGTGCTATATAATGGGTTGCCATTTTCCCATCCAGTGCCACTTTTCAATCCCATTTTTTTAGATTTAAAATATAATTTTGATTTTGAAATAATTCAAAACCTAGGGGACCTGGACCTTGAGAACCGGTACCAAATTAAAGCTCACTTTTTTCTATGCCACCACACCAAGTTTCATAAAGATATCTTGTATATTTCCCATTATTTTAGATTTTAAAAATAGCGATGGAAAATAAGGCGAAAAATTCAGTTTGATTCAAAAAATCATGTGACTTCCCCGTTTTTTGAATAACTCGGTCAATTCTGGTCCAATCTGGCTGGAAAACCTACTGTTTTGGATTTTCGACGCTCTTTCAGAATCTTTCACCCAAATTTGATTTTGAGCGTCCCCGAATTTTTCAACATTTTTGAAAAATGGCAACCCTGAAATGTAAAAACATTTTCTGAAACGATATTTGCTTTAATCGCTATAATTTCTTAACTAGTAGAGATATTAACATGAAACTTTTACCATAGTGTAGAATGGAAGTAGTGCTATAAAATGGGTTGCCATTTTCACATCAAGTACCACTTTTCAATCCCATTTTTTTAGATTTAAAATATAATTTTGTTTCTGAAATAATTCAAAACCTAGGGGACCTGGCCCATCAGAACCGGTACCAAATTAAAGCTCACTTTTTTCCCTGCCACCACACCAAGTTTCATAAAAATATCTTGTATATTTCCCATTATTTTAGATTTTCAAAAATAGCGATGGAAAATAAGGCGAAAAATTCAGTTTGATTCAAAAAATCATGGGACTTCCCCGTTTTTTGAATAACTCGGTCAATTCTGGTCCAATCTGGCTGGAAAACCTACTGTTTTGGATTTTCGACGCTCTTTCAGAATCTTTCACCCAAATTTGATTTTGAGCGTCCCCGAATTTTTCAACATTTTTGAAAAATGGCAACCCTGAAATGTAAAAACATTTTCGGAAACGATATTTGTTTTAATCGCTATAATTTCTTAACTAGTAGAGATATTAACATGAAACTTTTACCATAGTGTAGAATGGAAGTAGTGCTATATAATGGGTTGCCATTTTCCCATCCAGTACCACTTTTCAATCCCATTTTTTAGATTTAAAATATAATTTTGTTTTTGAAATAATTCAAAACCTAGGGGACCTGGACCTTGAGAACCGGTACCAAATTAAAGCTCACTTTTTTCTATGCCACCACACCAAGTTTCATAAAGATATCTTGTATATTTCCCATTATTTTAGATTTTAAAAATAGCGATGGAAAATAAGGCGAAAAATTCAGTTTGATTCAAAAAATCATGTGACTTCCCCGTTTTTTGAATAACTCGGTCAATTCTGGTCCAATCTGGCTGGAAAACCTACTGTTTTGGATTTTCGACGCTCTTTCAGAATCTTTCACCCAAATTTGATTTTGAGCGTCCCCGAATTTTTCAACATTTTTGAAAAATGGCAACCCTGAAATGTAAAAACATTTTCTGAAACGATATTCGCTTTAATCGCTATAATTTCTTAACTAGTAGAGATATTAACATGAAACTTTTACCATAGTGTAGAATGGAAGTAGTGCTATAAAATGGGTTGCCATTTTCCCATCAAGTACCACTTTTCAATCCCATTTTTTTAGATTTAAAATATAATTTTGTTTCTGAAATAATTCAAAACCTAGGGGACCTGGCCCATCAGAACCGGTACCAAATTAAAGCTCACTTTTTTCCCTGCCACCACACCAAGTTTCATAAAAATATCTTGTATATTTCCCATTATTTTAGATTTTAAAAATAGCGATGGAAAATAAGGCGAAAAATTCAGTTTGATTCAAAAAATCATGGGACTTCCCCGTTTTTTGAATAACTCGGGTCAATTCTGGTCCAATCTGGCTGGAAAACCTACTGTTTTGGATTTTCGACGCTCTTTCAGAATCTTTCACCCAAATTTGATTTTGAGCGTCCCCGAATTTTTCAACATTTTTGAAAAATGGCAACCCTGAAATGTAAAAACATTTTCGGAAACGATATTTGTTTTAATCGCTATAATTTCTTAACTAGTAGAGATATTAACATGAAACTTTTACCATAGTGTAGAATGGAAGTAGTGCTATAAAATGGGTTGCCATTTTCCCATCAAGTACCACTTTTCAATCCCATTTTTTTAGATTTAAAACATAATTTTGTTTTTGAAATAATTCAAAACCTAGGGGACCTGGACCTTGAGAACCGGTACCAAATTAAAGCTCACTTTTTTCTATGCCACCACACCAAGTTTCATAAAGATATCTTGTATATTTCCCATTAGATTTTTCAAAAATAGCGATGGAAAAATAAGGCGAAAAATTCAGTTTGATTCAAAAAATCATGGGACTTCCCCCGTTTTTTGAATAAACTCGGTCAATTCTGGTCCAATCTGGCTGGAAAACCTACTGTTTTGGATTTTCGACGCTCTTTCAGAATCTGTTCACCCAAATTTGATTTTGAGCGTCCCCGAATTTTTCAACATTTTTTGAAAATGGCAACCCTGAAATGTAAAACATTTCTGAAACGATATTTGACTTTAATCGCTATAATTTCTTAACTAGTAGAGATATTAACATGAAACTTTTACCATTAGTGTAGAATGGAAGTAGTGCTATAAAATGGGTTGCCATTTTCCAATCAAGTACCACTTTTCAATCCCATTTTTTAGATTTAAAATATAATTTTGTTTTCTGAAATAATTCAAAACCCTAGGGGCCTGGCCCATGCAGAAACCTGTGGTACCAAATTAAAGCTCACTTTTTTCCCTGCCACCACACCAAGTTTCTATAAAGTGATATCTTTGTATATCTTCCCATTATTTTATGATTTTCACAAATAGCGATGGAAAATAAGGCGAAAAATTCCAGTTTGATTCAAAAATTCATGTGACATTCCCCGTTTTTTGAATAACTCGGTCAAATTCTGGTTCCAATCTGGCTGGAAACCTACTGTTTTGGATTTTCGACGCTCTTTCAGAATCTTTCACCCAAATTGATTTTGAGCGTCCCCCAGAATTTTTCAAACATTTTTGAAAAATGGCAACCCTGAAATGTAAAAACATTTTCGGAAACGATATTTGTTTAATCGCTATAATTTCTTAACTAGTAGAGATATTAACATGAAACTTTACCATAGTGTAGAATGGAAGTAGTGCTATATAAATGGGTTGCCATTTTCCCATCCAGTACCAATTTTTCAACTCCCATTTTTTTAGATTTAAAATATAATTTTGTCTTTTTGAAATAATTCAAAACCTAGGGGACCTGGACCTTGAGAACCGGTACAAATTAAAGCTCACTTTTTTCTATGCCACCACACCAAGTTCATAAAGATATCTTGTATATTTCCCATTATTTTAGATTTTCAAAATAGCGATGGAAGATAAGGCGAAAATTTCAGTTTGATTCAAAAAAATCATGTGACTTCCCCGTTTTTTTGAATAACTCGGTCAATTCTGGTCCAATCTGGCTGGAAAACCTATTGTTTTGGATTTTCGACGCTCTTTCAGAATCTTTCACCCAAATTGATTTTGAGCGTCCCCCAATTTTTCAACATTTTTGAAAAATGGCAACCCTGAAATGTAAAAACATTTTCGGAAACGATATTTGTTTTAATCGCTATAATTTCTTAACTAGTAGAGATATTAACATGAAACTTTTACCATAGTGTAGAATGGAAGTAGTGCTATATAATGGGTTGCCATTTCCCATCCAGTACCACTTTTCAATCCATTTTTTAGATTTAAAATATAATTTTGTTTTTGAAATAATTCAAAACCTAGGGGACCTGGACCTTGAGAACGGTACCAAATAAAGCTCACTTTTTTCTATGCCACCACACCAGTTTCATAAAATATCTTGTATTTTCCCATTTAGATTTTCAAAAATAGCGATGGAAAAAAGGCGAAAATTCAGTTTGATTCAAAAAATCATGGGACTTCCCCGTTGTTTTGAATAACTCGG